>WAAE01003133.1:0-22352 GCA_013400495.1 Nicator chloris
GTTTGGAAAAAACCCCACTATTACTCCAGATTTCAAAGAGGTGTGATATAAGAATGGTCTTACAGTTATAAATTCATCATTTCATCTGAGGCCTCCTCTGAGATTGCCAGTTATGATTCAACATAATAAATGCTCCCAATGATACTAATAAGGATATCTGAGTCCATTAGGAAAGAGGTGAGAATTACCTTGCAGTTTAATGGCCTGCTAAACACTTGAGATACCACAATGCTAAATATTTTGTCCCCAAATAGATGCCTACCTACAAAGGTTGAAGTCCATTTACAGTTAGAATAATTCCAGTGCATTCAATGGTGCAGTGCCTCACAATGCCTTGGATGCAACATCTAAAGCTAACAGTAAAACTGTAGCAATGAACTTGGGTTTTTTTCTTTCTCGACATTAACAGAAAACAATGTCCTCATAGTTCAGGAACACAAATGAAAACCAAAGACTAAATTCAGGCTGCAGTTTTAGCACCACCCTGACCACTATGTGGTTCTTTCAAAACCTGTAACTCACATTATCCTGGGTAAGATTTAGCTTCCAAGAGGTAAGCAAGAATTTCTGACATTCATTGAAAACTATGCTGACTTTTCCAAACCCAAACACCATCACTTGGTATTCCTAAGCCAAAATAGTAAACATGAAATATCATGACAGACCTGAGAATGACGGATAATGTGCCTTCAGCTCCTATGGCACTGAGGAAGGCCGCATCTACATTACCTACTCCTTTCAACAGCAGGGTGGGAAGCTGCAGCAGCAGGACTGCTTTACTGGTTTTCCTAGGAGCACTCTCTCACTACAACTACACTGTATTTTCTCCTGCTGGCCACCACCAGCTGACTTTCTATCAAGCCATGAACCATGGAGTTTTAATCCAGATCTAAAACAGAACCTGCCCAGAATTTGAATAGGGATAGCTTCACTGTTTGGCCCTTTCTATACAGGTATATGCCTTTTTCTGTATGCATAACTTACTTCTTTTTGTTAAGTACTTTAACTGAGGCAGCACACAGGAAGATACCTTCCATATCCCAAACAGTTTACAGTAAACCTGTATGTAAGTTGCAATGAGTCCACATGCAAGGAATCATAAAGGAAAGAAGTAAGATGGAGCATAAGAATATACTTAGAGTATAAAACATTCCTTCACTGCTCATAATGGTCCTTGGCTTCTCTTAAGATCCTAATAATCACATTTCTGTAGCATTCTGCCCATTTTTGCTGCTCCCTGTTTCCCACCCTCTTTTTTCTATGATTTTGTACAAAACAAAGTTATTAGTTCTATTCGTATTTTGACCATAGATTAACTAAATGTTATTGCTTGACAGAAAGAGTAAATAAAAAGCAATCAAATTATTCTTTTTTGCTTCATCACAAAAACATTCCAAAACACTATTTAGGGGCAGTATATTAAAGACAATAACAGATTAAGGTAATGGAGTCACAGTGCCACTATAGCATTCTTTATGCTTGCATACAGGGTCAAATGGACAGGGAGAGTGTCTGATATCTTGAAAAACAGCCATTGTGATAAGGAAGACAAGCAAATTCATCAACATACTCTATTTTGCCATTTCTTGATATTTCTACACTTAAAGTCTTTAAATCCTGGACCTGAATATTCACCTGTAAAAGAAATTTCTTGTTCTCTTTCTGTAAAAACAAATAAAATGCACTGAAAACATACGGTTAATCTATTCAGTATGTTTTGAAAAGTATTCTTGTTTTAGTTCCTCAGTCAGGGTTAGAGAGGTGTCCTTTCAGTCTAAATTTCCCCTCCAACCAGATGTGCAAACATGCCTCTTAGAAAGCAAAATTGCTGGAATGGCAAGAGAGAAGTTTAAAACCCATCAGTTTTCAGTATCCCATCACTTCCTCTGCAATGTCATAAATTTGGGGATGTATTTGTGTATACAGTCTGGGTATTCAGTAAATCTCCATCCTCCCACTTTACTGAAATTCTCTTTTAAACAAAGTCTCCAGAACAAATCACTTCCTCAGTTGTTATCATCTGTCCAAACTTCTTTGCAGTTCCTGCAATAATTTAAGAATTTATGGTCATTTTTGAGCACACGCACAATACTTTCATATTAATACACAAGTAGTCAGATGGGTTTTTTTCCCCAACTTTTTTCAAGGCAAGAAGAAACTTAGTATCTTACTTTTTGAGCTGCCTGAACAAGGTTGAACAACATATTCTTTTTTCTATTATGTTTTTAATATAAATATCTCACAATTATTTAGTGCTTTTTTATCAGCAAAAAAGTAAAATGGAAGACTAAAATTGTCACCATCCACAGTCAATATTTCTGATTTATAATAAAATTAATAATTTTGCTTCATTTAAGCATTAAGTGCATTTTACTGTGCCAAATAATCCATTACCTGTAGCAGAATATATAGAATGAGGATAATAAGAAAACATGCTGCACCTCCATTTTGTAATAAATTAAGCCTGTTTGTAATATAGGAATGGACTCTGGACTCATAAAGATGTTCCAATTCTCTTTTTTTTTCCAGTATTGCCTTGAAGTTGTTAAAATAAATATAAAAATTTAAAAAATGCTATATAAAGGAAGACTTTGGTATCAAACCAAACAGGATAAGGATTAGAAGTCTTATTTCAAAGCTCTAACATCAGTGGGAATTTGGCCGCTGGAATTGAAGCTCCTATCCTCTAGGAAGGATAATGGCGGAATAAGGTTGTTTATAGATTTAAAGTAAGTAATTTTCCAAGTCAATATAATTTAAATATAATCTAAATGTCTTCTGTGCATTATAAAAGTCCCTCTTATCAGGGTTCCTTGAAGCTAAACCAATATTATTGAAGCAGAGGCAAATGCTGGAGGAGATTTAGCAAGGGAATTGTGCAGAAACTAAAAGGTGGTTCACTGAAACCTTTAATTCTTTTCCTGTCCTTCTATCCGAGCAACATCAACAATAGGTGAGCTCAAAATAGACCTTTTCTGTCTGCAGATCCCATCTCCCCAAATATTGAAGTCAAGCAGCATCTTTAGACTGCACAAGACCTTCAGATTTGGCCCACTAGCCTTTGACCACTAGTCTCTGATCCCCCCTGAAACAAGAAACAAGGATGCAAATCAGGTCCAGCAAGATATTATCCTTTCCGCATTACTGTCATCTGAAGTGACAGGGGAACTTGGCTTAGCTCATGTATCATTAAAAACTTTTATTATCTCCATGCTACGTTAACTTTTGACTGTGCTATTGAAGGTAGAGGCTCTATTCCCCTAAGAAACATCATGCAATGACCCTTTGCAGTCAAAAAATCTCAGAATTCATAGGGCAACCTTAAAAAAACTAGGAAATCTACTACATAATTCACAAACCCAGGACATGGAGCTCCTGTAAAATCCAAGGGTTGCAAATTTATTGCAAGGGTGATAAGGGACTGTTTACAGATGCCATTTCTGTGCTACACATTCTCCTGATTTCAGGTAGACTATCTCGTGAGACCAAGAAGATTTCACAGGATTCTCTAATTAGTGATTTATGTAATTAATATAATTTATAACCTTACATAATCATTATAAGTTCTAACACTTTTAATCTTCCAAAAGCTTTTATCAATTACTTTTATCAGCTGTAGCAGAACTACTGAAGCAAAACAGACAAGCATATATAAAGTTTTATAAAACAATGCTTATATAAAAAGCAGTTACCTCAGCAGCCTAAACTATGACTGTGCAGCCCATCAGCCTCAGCTGTCTGACACAAAAGCCCAAAATATATGTTATTGTTAATGTCTGTTACATAAAATCACCCAAGACTAAGCAGAGATGTACCAAAGATGCAAATGGCAGGATTACTTATTAGCTGGAAACAAGTACATCCTTTCAGCAAGACTGCATTTCCAGGCTTGTAAATTGGGTACCATGTAGCTGGTGTTTTGAAGTATCTAGGAGCATTGCTATGGCCTCTCATTTAACCAGTCCAGCACTTAAAATCCACAGACATTCTCTGCTAGAGAGAAATTATAGAGACATCATCCCTTTCTAGTGGGGAGCTTCAGAACAGTGTACAGGTAAAATCCCTTACTATTTCAAAGAAATCTTCTAAAAATCATAATTTTTAATTTATATTTTAAATTATTTTGTATCACTCATCTGTGAGTTTTTTGCTACATTCTGTATCTACCTTACTAGAATTTGTAAGATAAAATGAGGCACGTTGTTAAAAAGAAACTGTCACGGCTGGTAAAATGTCCAAAGTAAATATTTTTCCTGTATTAGCTACTTTAACAAAGTTAGTGACTTCTCCCTAAAGATCTAGATTAATTTTTATCAATAGAGATTCACGGTGACAGCAACAATTTGGTAACCTGTCTCAAAACAAGAGTACAGGATTTATTTACAGAAATTATCATCTAATTAAACAAATGAATGCATTTCTCTATTTCATCATGGAACACACCTTGTAAAGTTTCTCTAGTGATTAGGGTATCATTTTTGAAAATGGTGAACGTTTTTGCATGCAGAAGAGAAGTTAGTGTAAATTGCTAGGAGGATTCTAGAATAAAAGCATAATTTCTGTTCTGCTGACCTAAATTTTAATACTCATGCAAATCACTTGTACATAAATGAGATGACTAGAAGGAAAAATAAATCCACCAACAATCTCAGGGAAAACTTCATTGTCTCAGACTATCTTAATTAAGGATGCAGAACTGAGAGATGCCAGCCTGAAATACCTGAAGCATGTGGCCTCACCTTTAATACTGTCTGCAGTTTTGGTCACAACAAGATACGAAAGATATTACACAGAGTATCCAAAGAAGGGACACAAAGATGTTGAAGGGCCTTGAGGAGAAGTTGTGTGAGGAGTGGCTGAGGTCACTTGGCCTGTTCAGCCTGGAGAAGAGGAGACTGAGGGGAGGCCTCATCACAATCTACAGTTTCCTCATGAGGGCAAGAGGAAGGACAGGCTCCAGTCTCTTCACTGTGGTAATCATCGACAGGACCCAAGGGAACGGCCTGAAGTTTTGATGGCGTGGTTTAGGTTGGATATTAGGGAAGGTTCTTCAGCCAGAGGGTCACTGGGCACTGGAACAGGCTCCCCAGGGAAGTGGTCACAGCACCAGCCTGACAGAGTTCAAGAAGAGTTTGGACAATGCTCAGGCACATGGTGTGACTCTTGGGTTATCCTGTGAGTTGGACTCAATGGTCCTTATGGGTGTCTTCCAACTCAGCATACTCTGTAATTCAGTGATTTATCTTCAGTGACTGGAAGGCAATACTTTTTCCAAAACAGAACCACAAGACTCAATACTCATATAATGTCATAACAAAAACACTAATTCAAACATTTCCTGTGGAATATATTCAGATTATATATACTACTATAGAGCACTCAAAATACTCGGGAGGTCGGGCACAAGCAGCATTAACTGGTTCAGAGCGATTTGATTTTCCTGCAACCACAGCATCACTGACACTCTTCACAGCCCCAGCCAAAGGCAGCAGGCAATCCACCTGCTCGGTCGTCACCATGATGAACAGGAGGAACCCACAGCTCAAGAATTAATTTAACTAAATACCATATCTGTACAAAATGTTCTTACACATAAAACAGGCAGATATGGGTCCCTGTTGAAATCAGTGACTCATCTGGATTTCTAATTTGCTGTGAAATATTCTTGGATAATATCACAGACTCAGAAAAGAAATGATAGATGAGAGCACATGTACTTCTCTGTTAATATGAATAAGGAAACCAGGACATAGTTGAAGAATTTTTTGGGTAGCAAATCCAAGTTGAAAGAGAAGGAAAGATAGAGGTCATGGTCCTTTCCTTGGTTAAAAAATAAGTAAATAAATAAATAACTGGCTAGTATTAGGAAAAAGCAATTCTGTGATTATTGTTGTTGTGTTGTCCTCACATATCCCCAAGAATACCAAGACTCCATTCATGTTCTGCATTTTTCATGGAGAGGGATGGATGACTTCATAAAGTCTCAGCCTTTCTTCTTGAGTTCTTCACTTTTCATTGAACTGCACTGCAAAAAGGTCACCACAGGTGAAATAAAGGTCTCAAGTCACTCACCAGCATTTGTCTTACTACTTGGCAGAATCCATATCCCCAAGCTGAATCCCTGCATGGAGCCATGGAACAAACAGGTGCCTCCACAGGGAAGAGGGGAAACCATTGTGCTGGAAGGGTCACTGTGAGGTGACCAGTCCCTCTGCAAAGAGGCTGAAGTCCCTGACCCATGTACCCAGAATGTATTCCAGCACTGACAGAACCAACAGGGCTCCACAGAAGACGCAGTCACTGGAAATTCGGTATTGGTGGAAACTTAACTGTTGGGGAAGTTTATGCCCCTATAATTCTAAGCAGCAGCTGCTTGATAGTTTTGTGACTAAAAGAGGTACCTGACAGCTAAATTTACTTTAAATTTATTTTAACTAACTAACTAAATAACTTTAAATTTATTTTAATTAAATTTACTTCAAATTAATTTACATTTTAATAAATGTGTTTGTGAGTCCAGCTCCTAATGGTTAAATTCTCAGCCTTTTGGCCCTCAAATAATTTGTTAATATCAGTGTTGCCAACACAACCCTTCTGGAACTAGTGAATTATACATTATAAATAAATTCAATTAAACTAAAGCTCCTTTATACCTAACAAGAAATGGACAAATTCTTGAAGAACTGACTGAAGTGGACACTTAAACTAATAGTTCTCCCAGTCAATGGGACCATGTGTATATTTTGTTTCACACAATCTACCTTGGCTTCCAAGAAAAGACAAACTACATGCTAAGAAATCCCTTATTTACATTAGTGATAGAGAAAGCAGTGCCAGTGCATTGCTGTAAGCAGCAATGTGTGAATTTTCTATTCAACACAGCAACAGTAGGCTATTTATTCGACTTTTGTGCATAATTAGTAGTAAAATTACTGGGTTTTTTTCTTTTCGCATACAGTATTTATTCTTTATGGTTCTGGATTCTGAAAAAAATATTTCCTTTAGACTTTGAGTAATGCTTTCTTCAGGTGAGCTCTGGCAAATGCCGTTAAAAATATAAATCTGGAAACCTAGGAAGTATAGAAAGCGGAAGGAAATTACTTCAGCTTGGCATGAGATACAATATTACTTTCTTTAAATAAAATATATCCTCTGTCCTTAGGAACCCCTTACAGGTTAATTTAATATTTCATTATACTCTGTTACTTGCCCTCGGCTTGCCAGAAACACACCAGGCAGCTGATATTACAGTATCTGGAGTTACAAAGATCTTATGTTTACATACACTATTTTTCACTTTCTGAATGCATGGTTTATTGGCACCTTTCTGTTTTATTCATAAATGATTTTTTTTTTTAATTTGCTAAAGGAAAATAGCACATAGTGTCATGTGCATTACTAACAAGACGGTAGGTAATTTTAGAGGGTATCATACACTTGCACCAAAACTGCAGTTTAACTGGCTGTATCATCATGTTGGCTACTTTTTTCTTTTCTTTTTTTTTTTTTTTTTTTTTTTNTTTTTTTTTTTTTTTTTTTTTGCACTCAGCTATTCTTACCTAAGCAAGCAGAAAACCACAATTTTAGAAAAAGGCTGCATGCAAACTGAAACCCTTGAAAGAGATGTATGGTTGATACATGTGACATTCTTAAAAGTGCATTTTAATATATGATAGGAGCCATATAGGTAAAAAGTGTCAAAGATAATAACACTGTTAATGCCATTACTATAACTCTACCTAGAACATACAACTACATGCTGTAGATATTTTGAAGAAGATTCTGAATGGGTACAGATCCTTGTAAAATACTGTTAAAACTCTTTCATGAATTATCTGAACAAAAGACAAAAATGATGTCCAGGAAAGTTCAAGAAATAAAGATACAAAGACTAAATAATTGCTAAGTGCAAAGATAAGAGACTGCTTACAGGGAGTAATCTTCCTGATTTTCTCAACTTACTTTATGGGACCTGCGTGTTTTAAAACACAGCCAAACAGAAGCACACAGCAATAGTAAAGAAGGAACAGCCTCACAGAACAGGGACTGTGACCTGAAATATACACTACAATTGTTATTTTAGATAGCATGACCATGGGAAAGACAGTCGAGTCTTCTCATGTGCACATTAGACATCCAAACAGGGTCTGGTAGAATACAGAATATTCCAGGGATACAGCTGGTAGCAGCTCTCAAGTCAAAGCTGTCCTATTTTTGCATAAATAATCAAATATGCAGCAATGGAAGAAATACCCTAATGTTTATTAACTAGGACCCTTCTTGACTTTTGCAAGTGGATAATTGAGATGGATTTCCATGCTTTGGCATCTCAGAGCTCATGCACTGTGAAAGGCTATGGACCACTCATCTGAGACTAAATAATCTTAAAAGCTTCTATTTTACAGACCTTTACTGGCAGTACATAACACATCAATTTGATATTAAGCAAAATGGATCTACTACTCTTTAAGAAGATTCAGATGCTATCTTTCATTTAGGATGGAAACAAATTAACTATTCCCATTCTTCTACTTAGGGTCACACTCCCCAGTAATATTTCTTGTGCTTAATTTTCCTGAGAAGAAAAAGTCACTTTTCTCTGAACTCCTCACTTGTCTATGCCAGTAACTAATCAGTCAAAACCACTCAGGTATAAAGCTGACATGACAAATTCTGTTGAGAGCATGTGTGGTGTAATTTCACTGAATCCACAGCACAGGACAGAGTGTTGGCTAAACCCAAAGGTTTATCAAAACATGGTGATAAATCCCAGATGCAATCTCAGCTTTTCATGCTTTCTATTTTGTTAAGATCTCGAAAACCACTCACGGGATTTCTATTGGGTGTTTTCTTTACTCTCTCCATTCCACAAATTCAAAGTAAATTGGTCTGGCTTCTGGTACCTGGCACACCGGCACACTTCCTCTTAATAACTGTAAGCCTGTCTGAAAAACAGAACATCATCTTTTAGATGGGGTGTTTATATGGGCACCATTCAGCCACTGTAGTGAATGGGGCCCCACCTTCAAAGAAGCTCCTGAGCACTGCTCACCTGATGAAAGCATTAACTCTTTTTCTTGATTTGCATGGAAGCAGACAGTTCATTAACTGAGCTGAACAAGTAAATGTAATTCACATGCAGATGTTTTCCTAGCTACTTGATGTCAATGTTGCTGCAGCTGTCACAGCAGTGACAAGGCTTTGCAGAATCTCCCAGAAGCTAAAGGTGAGCAAGCTGTTGCAAATATTTGTATCAGGGCTACTTAGGCCAAAGAAGTTAAATTAACGTAAGTAAATCTAAGTGATTAATATATAGGATGGTACTCTGCACTGCACACACGACTGCACTATGCACATATTTCACAGAAGCAATCATTTAATATGGCAAAGGGGTAAATGGGGGGCCTGGCACTCAGATATCAATTCCTAAGAAATCTACACTTTAAAAAAAGGTTTTTAGGTTTCTAAGCTTCAAGTAAAAATATACCTAATTATTTATATAATTCAGGCACCTCTTCTAGGACCAGTCTTTCAAACTTTAAACTTGGTTAAGCTCAATTTCTGCATTCACTAAATAAAGAGTTCTTCCTGCTCAGTTGTATTTCAGACATTGTTCTTTCTTACTTTCAAATAAGAAAGTTTGAAATAATAGTCTTGTGAATATACAAAAAGGTGCTCACAGTATGAAAAAAATATTTCAACCACAAAATTAAAATAGATAAACTTTAATGAGCTATATGGATAATGTTTCATACTCATCAGTTCTTAAATGTCAAAGCTACTTTCTGCTGTCTTTCACTCAGAATCCTAATTAAAATTACACCTCAACATCGTTTCTCAGCTAGAAAGCTCAATAGTAACTCCCTATTATGGTTGCTTTTCTTGGCTTGTTATCAAATCCTCACCACAGTCATAACAGCTACAGATTAATCAACCTGCTTTTCCTCAGTTCATTAATTTAGCTACTTTGCTCATATAATTTGTCTGTGTGGAATCTGAGGGTCTTTTATTCCTATTGCAAAACACCCTGTAATTTGATCCTTACTTCAGCATACGTTAAGAGTAGGAGATTTCACAGACTGTCTATTTCACAGAATGCCTCAATTATCACTTAACTTCTGCTTCTTACACTCTTACAGTCTTTGTGCCATTATTTTTTCTTTCCTAATGAAAAATTTGTCTCATATATTTGGACACTGAAAATACCCACCTTCTTTATTCTCCCCCTTGGCATCTATCGAAATACCTTTCTATCTTTGCCTCCTGGATTAGTATTATGCTTATCTTAGATTTTAAATCAATTTTTCCCACCATTGTAGTTTATTGATTTAGAAGACAATAAAGTGAACAAGAAATAAAGTGAAAAAGGCAATGTGAACGGTATTTGTGTATGCTTAAGTATATTTAATATTAACCGTGCACTAAAATCAATGGCTTCTCCTTCTGTCTGGAGATCCTTATTGGCTTGTTTTCTTATAAAGTTGGACAGTGAAAGATAAGTTTGCTTGCAAAATTCATCACTTTGCAGAACAATTTCTGCCTGTGAATATCCAGTATTAATAAAACAAAAATCAGAATGTGTGGATGGTTAAAGAAGGAGATAGCAATCTTGATAAAACAAAGAACAGAGCATGTCTGTGATTTTGGTAAGCATTGTATGCCCAAAGGCCTTGTTTTCCCACTGTAGAGACAAGCAATTTTTCAAAAGTCAGTGTTGGTTATTCATTTCCAGTGACAGGAGAATACAGTGCCCAGGTAAAAAACAATTTAGCCCCCAAATTTCAATTCCCAAATTGGCTATTCAGCTGTAGCCTTGTAACCACATTTCAGATTTTACATTCACTACATTTAGTCAGTGGTCTAATGGTCATAATAGGTTACAGTGCAACCCTGTGTGAGAAACCATATGCTTTTCCCTGACAAACGCTCATCCAGTCCTGGATGTTCAACATAAGAATTTTAAATTATCAAATTCCAAGAAAGAAAATTTCATTTTCCAGTGTTCATACATAGTAACTGTGCTATATCTCTTAGCACACTGGAGACTCCTTCATTTCTGGATGACAGCATATTCAGGGTCTAACGTATGTAGATATATTCATTGATTTTAGAAAATGTCAATGCATATAGTAAGGTGATTAATCTTTCCATAAGTTACTTATTCCAGGCAGTAGTATGTCTTCACCTTCACATTCCCACTTGAATTTGTAAGCACATGATTTAATGACCTATTTCAATGTGTCATGGAATCTTTTGTACCTGAGACCTGTAAGGCGAAGCCAAAAATACCTTCTTAACTCAGGTTATAGTGATTATTATCTTTCAATACTGTGTCTCACAGTATCTTTCTGGATAAAATGTCCAGACCACAACTGGATAAACACATCCTATGACTGGTGACCAACTGCATCACAGGCTGGGCAAAAAAAGGTTGTAGTGAATGGGGTCACATCAGTTTGATGACTGGTCACTAGTGGTGTCCTCAGGGCTCCATCCTCATCTCTGTGCTTGTCAATATCTTCATAAATTACTTGGATGCAGAACTTGAAGGTATATTAGGTAAACTTGATGATGATACTAAATTGGGAGGAGCTGTTGACTCCCTCAAAGGCAGGGAGGTCCTGCAGAAAAACCTTGAAAAGTCAGAGGTTTATGCAATAACCAACCACCGGAAATTAAACAAGGGAAAGTTCTAGATTCTGCACCTGGGATGGGCAATCCTGGATATGTGAACAGACTGGGGAATGAGAGGCTGGGAAGTCACAGAAAGGGCCCTGTGGGTCCTGGTCAGTGGCAAGTTGCACATGAGTCAGCAGTGCCCTGGCAGCCAGGAGAACCAAGTGTGTCCTGGGGTTCATCAGGCACAGCAGCGCCAGCCGGGCAAGGGAGGAGATTGTTCTGCCCTGCTCTGCACTGGAGCAGCCTCACCTCCAGTGCTGGGGGCAGTTCTGAGAGCCACAGTATAACAAAGTTATAAAGTGTTATAAAGTGTTAGAGAGCATCCAAAGGAGGGCTACAAAGTTGGGGAAGGGTCTAGACAGGAAGACAGATATGGAGCAGCTGAGGTCACTTGGTCTGTTCATCCAGGAGGAGACTGAGGGAAGACCTCATGGCTGTTTCCAGCTTAATCATTAGGGGAAGCAGAGGAGCAGGCACTGATCTCTTCTCTCTGGTGACAGATGAATGGCATGAAGTAATTTCAGGGTCAGGGGGGCACGTCTAATATGGATGGATCAGAGCTTTAGTATGCACACAGCAGACATACTCTGCATATAGAGGATTCCTAGGTTGCATGTACATTTGCTGAAGAGTCTCTCTGGGACATGTCCCATGGCATTGCAGAAGCCATTAGTTAATGTCTTACAGTGTTTGGCAAGGCCAGTACTTAGTCTTTGTGTATGGGTGCTGGCCAAACCAGCCTTCTATTTCTCAGCATCTGATAGAAGTGATCTGAAAATAGGGAATCTCTGGCATTTCTCTAGTGTAGAGAAGATCATGTATCTCTTCAAGAAGAGATACAAGGACTTTCTCCAAAGTCATTCAGTCTGGAGTAAAACCAAAGAAAAACAATTGCTACAATCCTATCTAGATGTGAAAAATAATAAATCTAATATTCTAAATGTTAAGGTATTTGCAAAGTATTACGATGCGATCCCACCCGGATCGAGGAGCAGATCATAATACAAAGCTGTGAAGGCTTAGGCAGACTAAGGCAGATGCATAAGCAACTGCAGCCTTCACGCAGGCGACTCAGACAAAAACACTCCTGAGGCAGGTCTAGATTCAGCACCTGGTCTCAAAAGCAACCCAGGGCTTCAGAGCACCGACTTTTATTTTGAGGGTGGCAACCAACAGACAACCAATAACAGTTTGGCAAAGGAGGGACTCAACTGGGACTGACATACAGGATTAACAAATGGGGTGAACTCAGGGGGGAATCAGGGTCACATGGACAAATTGGGCATCAAGTTTTAGGGGATTTCCAAGGTGGGGTTTGAGGAGGAGCTTGGTCCCTGGGGGAAATTGACAGGGAACATTCTGGGAGAAAGGCAGGGTTTGTGTTGAGTGACAACTGAGGGGCAGGTGTAAAACTGGGGTAAACCATTAACATTAACAAAAACGGGGGTACATAGAACAAACCATTATCTATAGACCTTAATACAAAACTATAAGGAAATTATCTCCAGGGTAGATTGATGTCATTTGTGGTATCCC
The DNA here is from genome assembly GCA_013400495.1 of Nicator chloris. Lineage (NCBI taxonomy): Eukaryota > Metazoa > Chordata > Aves > Passeriformes > Pycnonotidae > Nicator > Nicator chloris. The sequence continues at coordinate 13,216 of WAAE01003133.1, forward strand.
TAGGGGATACCACAGCAAAGTTAGTTAATTCTCCTCCATGTTGCTACTCTACATCTTATTTTATGTCTACCTATATAGCCAGCTTCTTCCAAAACATTTAAGAAGCCCTAAAAAGGCTGAGGTGAGGCTACCAAAAGTGTTCTTTTGTAATTTTAATAGCCTTCAGTGCACAGCTGGAATCCTTTCTGGCAAGTGAAACGAAAATAATTTCATTATAGCAACTTAAGTATAGATTACTAGTCTCTTAATAGGTTTCTGATAGATGCTGAAATGCTCAGACAAACCAAAACTGAAATTCTTTGTCCATGTCTGGAAGCTTTTTTTTAAAAAAAAACCTGGGGATTTAGGAAATTACATGGGTAGCTTAAGAACTATATAAGTAGTGACTAAGTGAAGACCTGGAAATCACTTTCTTGAATTTAATTCTTAGATTCTTCTTAAACTCCAATCCCAGTGCCTAAGCTTTTGTATCTACTAAAATGGACTGTGATTAAATACAACACTAAAAATACCAGATTAATCACAATAAAGTATTGTAAGGAAAAAAAATCAAAAGTCAGAAGATTTGACCATTCTTACAGCAGAATTTGGTCAAAAGTAGTTGTCAATGAGCTATGGAGTTAGGTCACTGGAATTTAAATGCTTTTTTGAAACTGGAGGGCCTATGCCTAATACTATCTTCTGTGTTTTGGTCTGGCATTTCAATGATTTTTACAGTGACACTCAAGATATTAATGCAAATTGGTAGGACTTAATCAAATGGAGACACACATCCCATTGCCTTCTTTTCTTAGCCTACAGTTTTCTAAAGTGTCACTTGTTTTTGCTCAGAAGAAACCAAAGTATGCCCGGAATTGTAATTTGGAAAAAATTTGTAGATTTGTGGTAGTAGTGGCATTGACTACCTGCCATGAAGCTTTTTAATGAGTTTCACCATCTCCATATCAAGTTCAGCAATGAATGCAATTTGATCCCAAAAGAGCCTTTTCAGAAACCATGTAGCCTTTCAAGGACCACATATAATATATTAACTCTATTTTGATGAAAAACAAATCTGCTAGATACTTAACAGACTTCATCCTGAAGTAAAAGCTGGTACATGATGTTGTTCTTGGCCAAATAGCCTCAGCCTCCTTAAAAGCTGTGATTTTCTATTACCACCCCTTTTCAATAATAATGAACATAGGGTAATCAAAAATGTTACATTGAGGAAAACACAGTATGTGCAGGAGTTATGTTATTCTTCTCATGCATGAGGACTATTTCCCTGTTGCTATAAATCAAATTAGCACCACTTAAATTTATGGAACTATCCCAATTTATAGCAATTCAAGTCTTGCAACTGCATTCTGCTTTCTAGAACTAGAGGCAATTATGACTGGTTATGGCACCTGCTGTACCTTATCTTTTTGAACGAGATATTTGCTCAGGTTTGCTTCTGTGATCACTTATGCTTTCACCAAAGGACAAGCCTTCATTAGCAACGTTGAAACTAAGTAACATAAACTGAACACTTTTACATTTCAAAGATGGCTTAACAGAGACTCAGGACTGTAAAGTAAGAGGAAGAAACCCAAGCCATATAAGCAGAAGGGAGATCTAGATTTCCAGCACCAACATTTCACAGTTTAGAGGCATTCAGGTTTTTTTTTCACAGAGGTTATTTGAAAAATTTGGCCGTGCATCTAGTTTTAGATCATTATCTCCACCCACTTCCTTTCCCATAAAGCTTGGGATAGTCAGGTCCAGGCTCAGGGCCATCTTTGACAGTAGAACCTGTCATCTTGAAAAGGTTTATTCTTACAGAATACATTCAATAGAGTTCACTAAGAAAGATTCAGATAGAAGTTAGTAATGACAGTAAAAATCATATTTTTTATGCTTATGTTTTCTTGCTTGGGGCATGGGAGAGAGCAATTTGTGCAGTAGCTTCCACTGATCCTTTTTACAATTAATTTGCTTCTCTCTGAGATGTTTCTTAATCAAAGAATTATGATTATTCAGATTGTTATTGCATGGAATAAGCAGCTGGAGAAAGGTAACTTGTCATCCCCTTTTCTCAGTAAAGGGGGATGTCTGTATATACGATCCCATGCCACTACAGCACTGTAATAATTTGGTTGGCTGCGTGTGCAGGAAGAGGCTCACTAAGAACGTCTGCATGACCATCATTATGGTACAGGACTCTGACATTACAAGTTGAGTTACACCTATGCACACCAACTATGCACAGTAGACACACTATAACCATCTATGCTTGTAGACTCAGGCTAAGCTGGAATGTTCATTGGACTTTGGGATATTGCAAATCCTTATTTTTTCTATAGCTGAATATCCAACTGGAAGTTTTGATGACTCAATATTATGTACTTTTTGGTGCAATTAGTTCTTGTTCTTCCACACAGCTTCTTGTGTCCCTTGCAGCAAGTGGACTGCAGGAAGACATAAACAGTATGAAGGCCCTCACATACCAGGGTCTCTTCTTTTCTCCTCTTTCCTATAACATTTAGTTTCTTTTCCTTCAGATACAGATGAATACAAATAAAGCAAGCTTGAATGGACAGTGACCATTGCACCTTTGAACTCAATTTTCCCTTCTTCGAGATGACCAAATGGAGAATTCCACCATATGGAGAATCAGGCCAAAGAAGAGAGTTGCTCACCACAAATATTGAACTAGAGCATAAACAATAACAAAATTTGCCTTTTAGACACACATTTTTAAATAGTCCAGCAGTTGGACAAAGGGCAACAGGCACAAATTTAAACACAGCAAGTTCCATCTGAATATGAGGAAAACTTCTTTTCCTTAAGGGTGACAGAGCACTGGAACAGGCTGTCTGGAGAGGTTGTGGAGACTTCTTCTCTGGAGGTATGTAACACCTACCTACGTGATCCTGTGCAAGCTGCTCTGGGTGAACTTGCCTTGGCAGGAGGGTTGGACTGGATGTTCTCCAGAGGTCCCTTCCACCATCAAACATCCTGCGCCTCTGTCATTCTGTGATTCTGAATTGTACACACACCCCTTTTCCTTCACTCCATGCATCTCTCATTCTTGGAGCTTGTCGCACTCAGCTTCCATTTTAAGCTTTTCTTCTCCTCCTCTCAAGTTGTCCCTGCTGGCTCCCATCCAACATGTTCCTTTTCTCCTTTATTTTTTAGGTGACTCAAGCTCTCTCTCTGCTCATGCAACCAAAACCTTTTGCCCATTTTTGTTGATTTACAGGGGCCACCTCAGGTCACTACTTCTTATGCCTATAAAAACATTTCTCTTTCTTGCACCCTCATTTTGAGTGTAGGTCTCCACACATCCCCCGAGGCCCACCAGAGTGTGTGGAGAGGTCCAAACCGACAGAAGAGGTCCCAGAAAAGCACTCACTCTTAGGTTCAAGTCTCTAGCAAATACCTCACTGTATTTCAGAAGTTTAGTTTTTACATGGAATTTATAATAACAGGAAAGAGAAATATACAGACTTTCAGTACTTGGAATGGCAATAAGTCATGTGGCTAGGAAAGGTATGTCTGGGAGTATCATATAGCTGTTACTCAGCCTAGAGACAGAGGAGCTTTGTGTGGTATGCTGAGGCTTCTTGAGCAAGTCAGACCAAAATACAAACACACGGCTGAGGCTGTTCTGGCTTAGACTGACACAAACAAGTTTCACACCCAAAAATAAGTAGCTATTTTTTAGTATGACAACAAAAAGTTGTAAAGGTAAAAAATTAAGTCCCAGTATTAGATCCATCTGACCCCATTTTCACAATGGGGCAACCTCTCTCTCCCTGCAATCCTCATTCAGGCAAGGACCAGAACAGTTTCATTCCAAAGCACACTAAAGAGGAGACTAATGGATCATGCTCCATCAAGCAGAGGACATTTGCTCTCTCTGGAGACCTCACACAGGAGAAGCTTGCTTCTTTATCTTGAAAATCAGCCATTCTGAATTACTCAAGAAAATTCCATATTTTATTAGCTTTCTAGTCATGAATAATTAGATTTAAAAGTTGTAACCACTCAGATTTCCAGCAGTAGTACAGGAATAAAAATATTTTGAAAAAGTAAAGAAGTTTCATTTCTTAAGAGTTTTTTAATACCTCAGATTCAAGTGTTCTAAAAGATAAAAAAGGGAACTGGAATTTTTCTCTTTGAAACTATAAGTTACGGAGGATCCCTTTAGAGTAGGATACTCTAGGATTTGTTCATGCATTAAAAAAATAAGCACAGTCTATAGGTGTGGGAGAGAAGTGCTTGTTGAATACCTGCATGTTTAATACAGGGCATTCAATATTGTCATTGAAAGAGAGCAGATGGAAAGATGTCAATCACAAAGATTAATATAGGCCATCCTGTAAGTTGCCTTAGTAGGAGTTAGGCATTTGCAAAGCCAACTTTGCAATACTGTGCTTATTTGGTGAAATTTATGGTCAGAAAACAGCACTCCAGAGGAAGGAAATAGGCCAGTTTCTTCTTTCCGTGCTGTACAGAAGAACCCCACAAGTCATCAGTGGCATAGGTCCCTTTGATGTGTGTCTAGGCAAAAACAGTTCCAATTGGATATACAAGCAGCATATAAAACATATTTCTGGCAGCAGAAAACAGTGTCTTAACAGAAATTACATGTACATCAAAGAGTTTGAGAAAGAGATCTTCATGATTATGAGAATGGATCCCATACAATAACCAGTAACAGTCAGTTTATGCTGCACATGATGAAGCTAAAGCAAAAAAAAACTGTGCCACACACAGTGAAATTGGATATTCCACAAAAAAGTCACCCCAAATCCAAGTGAATTTATCCTAGAAGCTTAATTTTGTTACTGGCATACTACTGACTACATTACACTGTAGGACTCTACAGTGATCTTAAACTAACAAATCTTAACCTACTTACAAATAGCAAAGCAACTGCAGAAGTGAAGCTCATTGGGTTCAAAATTTGGCTTTTGGAAATAGTGTTTGAGAATTCTCTGAATTCAGGCTCTTCTCAAGCACAAACAGTTACCAAACCATCTGTTAATCAACCAGAACAGTATATGCAATAACATTTACTGAGCACAACAGCAGCGGAGATAAGCAACCCCTATTTCCATTCCCTTAGGAAATTCATGGTTTCTATATGTTATAAATGTCTACACAGTTCTCAGTTCATAAAAGGCATTTTCTTTCTTTTTTTCTTAGTGCATGGAGTTACCTCGCCACTTATTCTAGGCTTTCAGAGATATCTGCTCAAACTCAGGATGTGTCATGACTCCTTTCTCATACCAAATTATTCCTCCCTTCACCAAAAGGAAATAAACGCCTACATTGAGTTCATTTTCTGAGAAAATCTAGATACCCTGAAGGAGTTTCAAGTAGGTTCTATGGGGCACATAACTATGATAAACAATAAAATGTAAACAAAAATATGTAAATAAAAAAATCCACCAAGACCTGGTTGATTTGAAATATTAGGGAGATCAGATTTTCTGCTTCTTGTCCAGAAATCCTGTTCTAGTAAAGTTTTGCACCAATTACATCCTTTCAAAATTCACCCTCTGTTGCATTGCTGCAGAACCACCAAATTGGTTCAAATATAATAGTGATCTTGTGAGCGTAGACTTGAAAAGAAATTAGCCTGCAATTACTCACTAATTTGATAGTAGCCAACCAGCAATATTACCTATAACTACTGTTTAATATAAGATCAAGTGTCTAAACAAGGACCTGGGAAGTGAGCGTCCTGATATTTTGTGCATAAGCACTTGGTATTCTTTATCTGGAAATGGTGTAAAAATTGTTTTGTCTAAGATGTACACCACTTTTGTTATTATTGGATTCTTATTTCCCTCTATTACCATGTTGCTAATAAATTATCCTCTGGTCTATTTTTTTCTTGAATAACCTCAAGATATCTCTTAAATCACACAAACACACATTCCAAGGGGAATGTAATCCATTACTTATCTGTAAATGCATCTAAATATTTTCAAGAAAAATAAATTTGTTGTGGAGAAAAACGTCATAACACAAGAAAAACCCCTTAAACGTCTTTAGCCTAATTCTTCTGAGAAAATGTTTCTCATAGCCATTTCAGTTTCTTGCACACCCAAAGTTCTAGAGAGTCTTCCATTTATGTAAAATCATAACAATTTCAGTACTGACTCCCACTCAGCTCCCACAACAGCTCTAACTCCGGCTATGGTGATGTAACATGTTTAAGGGCTGAAGCAAGTACTGCTGGTTCACAGACGGGATGCGAACCCCAATGTCACTGGCTATTCCTGTCTCCAGTGTTTAGAACAGCAGCCTCCAATTAGAGCTTCTCAGAAAAACTCAAAAATTCTCACTGGAAGATGAAATTGAAGCCTTTTGAGCCAAAGATCTCTATCTTCTGGCTCCACAACAGCAAAAAACTTTGCTTATTTTTTACCACTTCTTTTAAATTCTGTATACATGTGTATCCACAGACAAGTAAACAACATTTGTTCTTAGTCTTAATAAAAATAATTAGCACATGGGTTACCAAAACCTTTTTAATCTACTACACTGACAAATCTTAAATACTGTGCAAATTTTTAGAAATACTTATTTAGGGAACCTGAAGCACAGGTGGCAGAGCTGTCTGTAGAGATGTATTTTGTTTTCATAGTGTGATTCAAGCTTTCAACATTTTTCTTTTGTAACATTGCCAAAAAGGAATTGGGTGGCAAGAGCCAAACTTTCCCATTCAAAAGGCATCTGTTGACTGCTGAAACAAGGGGCCTGAGAGTCAGAATGCAATTTGTCATCCCAGAGTATTCTGAAACAGGTGGAAGATAACCTGAATAGCATCTGTCATCATTCCATCCCAACTCCCTAACTACTGCTCACAAAAGGAAGCACTTAGGAAGATAAGGGCATTAACCTTAGGAAGATAAGGGCATTAACTAGCCATTTTGTGTAAGATGAAAAGTCTGTCTAGTTCTGTCTCTTTCAAAGTTCTGTAGTAGAAAATAAAGGAAGTCATTAAGAAAAACAAAGAATGTATAGAGCAATATACTTACGCATTTACATAATTCTCACCTTTCCGTTAAAAAAAAATAATAAAAACCTCAAATATTTTGAAGTTATTTGTACAGAAAGGGTAACTGATAAATCTTTTGATCTGCACAACTTCAAGGACTAAATTTATTGCTGCTTCCAGGAAAAATACTAACAAGTTTCAAAGAAAGGGACAACAAAGTGTTTCAGATTTTCTAACACTCTTAATTAGTATCCAAGCATGAACACTGAATTCTTTTCAGCAGGACATGGCACAGATTTTCCAAGGTCTGGATCAGAATTCCCCCCTATAAATATTAAATTAATTAGACTAATTTTTTCTCACAATTACATCGTTGCAACTCTGCTGTAACTACAATGCAAACACAGCAAGATAGTACCATTTTTGTTTATCCCTAGCTAGTCTCGTTTATGGAAAAGAGTGACTATAGCTAATTTTTAAATCCTGTTGCTCTCAGCTCTGCTGTGAACTACCCAGCTACAGCCAAGATCTGGCTTCATTACTACTGCATTTCCTGACACCTGCTCCCCACAGCTTCAGCTAGCACTAGTCACCTATGAAGAAGTCTACCAAAGCCAAAACAAGAAGTTTTCTGTCATATTGGGTTTCATGATCTCAACAGACAGAATAATCCCTTACTTGGGATTCTATTGGATTCTCTCAGATGGATGATAAACCAATGAAACTAAAATCTGAATGTCTCCATAGCCTGTGGAGTATCTTCTCAGAACCCCACTACTTTCATTAGACTGTTATCAGCTAGAAGTGAAACAAGAAGGTCTGAGAGATTCCTCCATGACAGCTCTGCAAAATCTCAGTAACCTTATGTGTTTCAATTCACTACGTGACAATAAGTACTTACTCCATGCTCCCAAATAAAAGCTTAATGATTTGACTTGTTTTCTTTTCTTGTGAACAAAAACCTGTCATTCTTTGTCTGTCTTTCCCAGTCAGCTTCAGTTTGGGCATTTTAAAAGATAATAATTTAATGGAATTTATTGGCCAAAGTCCAGTAAACCTTAGTAAAATACAATTGCTCATTTTTCACAAATATGTTCCAAGGAAATGAGTGATAAACAGAGTAGAAAATGTAGCTGAGTCAATGAGTGATCTGCCTGAAGAATGCTTACCCTTGCAGCAAAGACAGAATGTTTACTTGTGATGAGAATCTTTACTGGAGATAGTAATTAATGCTGTTTTTATCAGTTACTCTATAAGAGAAATAACTTTCCAGCATTTTTCACTCTTTGTTTTACTCTTCAATTATTCTCCTGTCTCCACATACCCTTTAAATAATATCATTTGCAAAGGCAGCCAAAAAGTGGCTCTTGGCTCCAAAGAACCCTGAAGAATTTATAACCTGTTTTTCCTCCTATCCTTGGAGCTACTCCCAGTAGAAGCCAAATCCATAAATCTGCAACTCAACACCAGGAATGACAAGTTAATCTTATCAATGCTGTCAAGGTCTAATCCAATGACCTTAGGCATAGGACATCTGACAGATGGTGAACCACAATAGCTAATTCTATTTCAATTTCAATGAAGGCCCTTTTAGATTATTATTTTCTTATGTGTTGTTACACGGATATAGTTCCAAAGACACAGTGACAACTTTCAGTCCAGACTAAAACTGAAGTCCTTACAAAGCCCCTGGTAAGCATCATAATTCAACCAAGTAGGTGGCAGGCAAGTCTTCAGAGATGCAGGGATTTGTTTCAGATAATCAGGATCCAAAAGCTGAGATGCTGAAGTAGTCTGAAAATGTGCTCTCTAAATATCTCAGTTCTAGACACCTTTTTGGAAATTTCTTCTACTGAGGCTAAGGAATATCTAGGAGCCATATTTCATGTCCCTCTGCATCTGGACAGAAACAGGAGATAGTATAGCTAAATTCATTATGAAAGTCAAAGAACAAATTGCCAGATACTTGCAAACCTTGCTGAATGTTCAAGACACTTCAATCCAATTAGCCAGTCTTGATTAAAATGATTCATATATTTCTACCCAAAACAAATAAAGTAAATAGGTTCTCAGTAGCATTATAAGGATGAATGTTTGGTCTCTTGCACATGCTCTCAGACATACTGCTCCATAATTCACGTCAGGTATGAAGAAA
>WAAE01003134.1:4703-16119 GCA_013400495.1 Nicator chloris
AGGGAAGGGAAGGGAAGGGAAGGAATATTTCACAGGGAGTAGAAAGTACATGTGGAGAGAACAGAGATTATCCTTTTGAGGACATAATGGGAATAGGTGAGGATTTTTTACACCATTTCCCATTTCTGTCACTCATACCACATCTGTGTTGTGAACCTTCCTGTTGCCATCCTTGTCATGACTATGGAAAAAGGGGATGTTAATCCTGAGCTTGCAAAAAGCACCCTCCTGTTCTTGTGTCTCAGATCTTCTGTAGGTTGTTTTGCTCAATGCTGTTGGTGTCACTCCTTGCTACAGGTTTGTTGCTATTAATGGTACCACCCAGCCATTAAAATGATTAAATACTGTCAGAAAATGGAAAAATTTGATCCATTTTTTGCACTGTCAACTGAATATGCACTTTTAAATAGTTTTAATAAATGCAGAAAGTGGTTTGCTGTAAATCTGTTCTTCAGCCACAGATAAAAGAAGATGAAAATATAAAAAAATTCTAGGCAACTTCCTTCCAAATTTTACAAAACTGTTCTGGCATTTTTGAGGATGCTGCAATACTCAGGATCCAAATGTGTTAACTCTGCTAAAAACAAAGAGATAAAGAGACCTATTTTTGTCTTCTTGTATTTAATCTTTTCAGGTTGATTATACAGTAGGAGATGCTGGTACATGCTGATACTCTTTCCTTATTTCTTAACTGGTTCTAATGAAATGGACACAGAAACATCAGAATTGAGGTCCCTATTGTTGCTAGTGACTACTGCTTACTTTACATTTCATTTACAAATCAAAACACAACTTAGGCAGATATATGTTACCCATCAAGCCCAGAGAACTGATCTCTTTCCAAGGCTTGAAGCACATCATCCACCCACCTATACCATTAAAAATGAAATGTCTTCCACTTTCACAAAACATCTGTGAAGCCCTTTTTGGTGCATTTGGGCTGCTGTCTCCCTTGGGGCTGCATTACCTCATGCTTAGCTGAAGTATAGTTACTTTCCATGCTTTTTCTCTGATACTGATATAGGGAAAGGTGTATGGCTTTGATTCCCTATGGGAAAACAAAACCAAACAATTAACAAATATTTTCCTAAGTCTAGCTATGAAAACTGCTATCCATGGGCTTGAGTTTCAGGAAGACACCACCTAAATTCTTACACATTAACTCATTTAAGCAATAATTCATGTAGTAAAAGTAGTGTTGGTAGACCTTCTCTTCCAGTACTTAGAGCATCTACTGCAGATTAACAAGAGGTGAGCCAACAGCTCTGATTTCTCACATAAGTATCCAGGACAGGAGGCTACAGAGAGCTTACTGCCTGCACAACTTGAATGAGTGAATAGCCAGGATGGGAAGAAGCTGTAGCCTGCTGGTTGGATATGCAGAGGGGAGAAGTTTGTTATGTTTATGTATTTTTCTTTAGAAAGACTCTCCAGAACTTAGAAGTTACACAAGGAGCCAATGACCCAATGAGGTCGCCTCAATTCTACCCATCTCCTATATTGTGTTGCTTGTGCTCTAAGTCAAAATAAAAGGCTTTGACTTGCAGAATCCCACAGGTGGCTGAGCAATTAGTGGAATGCCTCTGCAGCCACAACCTGGTGTCTCTCAGCTGTTTTCCATGTCCCAACACTCATCACGACTTCTGTGATCCCCTTCCCCCCTTCCCCATGCTTACAAAATAAGCAACTCATGAAAGTGGGTGGTCTGTACTGGAGGTGATGTTTATATTGTGGGTCATTCCTAAGTTGAATATCACATCAAATGCAATGTGTAGGATCTGCCTTACACGTGTAGCAGTTATCTAATCCTAAAGGTGTTCAAAGACGGGTTGGACAGGGCTTTGAGCAGTCTGGTCTAGTGGAAGGTGTCCCTGCTCATGACAGAGGGATTGAAAATACATGATATTTAGGGTCCCTTCTAACCCAAACCATTTTTTGAGACTATGAGAATGTGAGCTTAGCTTATCATTAACATCTCTGTTCCATTGATGTCACTGAATTATGTGTTTTGGGGGTCTTTTTTTTCCCTGTCACCTGTCCTTTGGGAACGTGGCTGAATTCAGCCCTTTAAATTCCCTCTGGCCAAAGAACACATAAAATACAGCAGTATGTTTCACTTTTTCTTGATCAATGTCTCTCTAAATCTATATGAACCTTCCAGAGTCTTTTCAAAACATCTGTAGTATATACTGATTTTATCAGCAGTAAATCATATTTTTGACTTTTGATAATAAAACAGAAACCTTTACTAACACTTTGTAAAATTTACTATATGGCTCAACTTAGCATACGAATGTCCTTCTATTTTCAAATATTTCAATGTATCAATTTTTGCAGTTTCCAACATTCAGATAGGTAAAATCTTTATATAGACCACACAAAAATTAGAGGCAAACCCAGCATTTTCATGATGTATACTCGACCCCAAATAAGCTACTTGAAATGCATGTTAAAAAAAAAAAAGTGGCTATAGCAATGAAAGCAAGAGGAATAAATTCCAGTGGTAATATTTAATAAAACTAGTGTGTCTAGGCAACTCTGAATATGATATGCAAACCAGGACTTTGGATTCTAGGCCTTGAAGATGCATTTCACCTCATTAGCTGAGTACATGTTTAATTTTAGGTATATGCAAATATGCCTCTGAAATTAAATGTAAGTATGTGCATATTTTCCTTCACTGGGAGCTAATTTCTGAACCAAGACCCAAAAAGATGACAAACTGCTATTATGACTGCTCCCAGCCTGGTAATTAAGCTTTTATTTTAGGTAGAGGTTTGAATTAAGAGCTTCCTACAGGTGGCCAAAATGGTTGTCTCTTTGACTGCCATCTATATTTAATTCATAAAAATGTGACTAGGATCTTTTACAAGGTATTTATTCTATTTTGCATGGTAGCCTTTTTGTGTTTGATTAAGCTGTTAAGGGTTCTCAGGTAAATAGTTGTCTTGTGAATATTATAACAATTGGATTATTAACATGATCACAAGATTAGATATTTAGAGCCTTTTCAAATATCTTCAAATGTCTGTCAATTTACAAATTCAAGTTATTTTAATAAAATATGGGAAGATTATCATAGATGTTTTATACTCTATTTTTATTTTCAAAGTGTGCTTTATGCATACTAAGAATGCTAAAAATTCCTTAGCTGGACTGCTGAGGCCCTGACCTGGACACTGCACCAAAATTTTATCTGATTTAATTGCAGTCTCTCTGCCTTGCTACGTCTTGGCTGGCATACAAATTTTTCAAGGAAGAAACAGATGCACAATTTCACAAAATGTCTCACACTTTAAGTTACTATTCATTTCAAACGACTTTCATCGTTTTGTAGTGCCATAAACAACCTGAATGCTAATGACTTGGATTTCAGTCATTCCAGATCTCACAAGAGAAAAGAAGAAAAAGGCTGCTTTGAGTTTCCCTTTAGAGATGAAAATCTGACAGTCCTACTTTACTCGGGTCTGACACTGTATATTGCACTAGTTTGATAAAATCCATTAACAGCAAGATTTTGGCATTATGAAAATATTCAACAGAGCATATTGAATAGGTCCTAAAAGATCTAAATAATCATGACCTGAAATATCATTCTAGTCAAATATTTTACCTGATGTTTCTGTAGAAATCCCATTAGAGTCTAAATCAGAGTATCCAGAGATAGAAAAGCAATACATGTATTACTCCATTCAGATTTCTGTTTTGTCCTCAGTGAATTACTTTTCAGAAATATGTTAAGCAACATGACAAAAACAAATACAAAAATACATTAAATATCCTCAGTGTAGAATGGCTACTATGTTAAAGATATTTCTGAGGAAATTATGAGCGTTCATTACATTATTATTATGTGTAAGAAATTAGTTACAATTTTAGAAATGGGTAAGGATGGTGATCAAAGTAATAACTGTCACATATTTGGGGTTTTTTTCACTCCTCACACCCCCTCTTACCTGAAGTAGACTTTTTGACACTGATATTTTCTCCACTTGGTTCTGTTCAATGGGGAGAACTGGAAGAGCTGGGATAGTGGTGGCACTGTACTCTCAAGAGGAGACTCTTGCATTTGATGGGAACTTGAGGGCACTTGATGATAGATATTGTCTCTTGTGAGATCTTTTTGTGAGATCCTTTCTTAGACACAACCAGCTCATGACCAAGTTTCTCTCCTGCATATTTGAGCATGTTGGACACAGCTACTTTCTGCTTCACAAAGAGACCTGTAGCTTTACACAGCTTCTTGCAATTTTCAACCAGCAGTGCTTCATCGCTTCTTGGCATACCTATTGAGTAACATAATGTCCTGGTTTAGGGCAAATTTAGGACGAAACCTCCGAATGGGGTTTCTCTGGGAAGCAAACACAAACAGACCCTCACCCTCAGCTAGTCTGGGAATAAACTTCCTCTGAGGAAAAGTGGAAAAAACTATTTATTTAACAAACAAAAGCCCCCAAGCACCAACAGTTGAATAATATGAAACAATAAAACCTCTCTCTGCTCCGAAGAGGGATGGCCAAAATGAGGGTGTCCTTGCCGGGGGTGTGCTCGGCTCTCTCTCTGTCTCTCCAGGGGTCCAGGCCCTGCTGGGCCGCAGGTGCGAGCTCCCGGTGTCTCTCTGGGCTTTCCAGTCCAGGACAGGTTTAAACAATCCCAAGAAAAAGGGAAAAAACTGTCCAGGGAGCTTCTCTGCTTCAGCTAGCCAAAAACTAATTAAAAGGGGGAAAAAAAAGAGAGCTCTCTCTCTCTCTGTCTGTCTGTAGATAGCACAGTCCGAAGAACAGCGTGTGGGAATCCGAGTTCCTCCAAACAAACTGCGCGCTTCTTCTTTGCTCTTTAAATCAGCTTTAAAGGTACAGGGAATAATATCCAGCACAAACACAGCAGACAACTGGAAAAACAAGTATCATAAAATCACCCTAGGACACATGATTATCTAGTTTTGTTACATTTGTGACTAAAAATATTTTTTGTTTTATTTTCTGCTGGGTCTTACGTATCTGCTTTTTAAAACATTCTTCATTTTTTACAACTATTATTTTTTCCCCTATGAACACAGGAGGAAGAGAATGGGCTGTGGTGTGCCCCTGGGGGACCTCTGAAAGCACAGGGCCTCAAATCCACACTGTCTTGTATCTGGCTTAGTACATGGTGTTTTTTTGACAGCTTTTTCCTTCCTGTTTTGGTAGGTGTAGCCAATGTCTAAAGCAGTGGTAAAGCTAGAAATATGAAATATTAGTTGAGTTCTGTGTAGTTAAGAAGACTGTCTTCAGTCATAGGTAAATGTTTCATGTGGAAAAACATAGGGTGATGTATTTTGAACATTATTACACCTTCTGTGTTCTTAAAAAGATTTGTGACGCTTGTTACCATGCAAACTATATTCTAACTTTTATTTTTCATCAGAGAAACTTACTTGGTGAATCCAAAAATAGTCTCTGGGAAGACAAAAAAAAATATGCAGGAATCATAAGAAGATTAATCCAAGTACATAACTGAAGAACCACTCACTGACAACTGACACAGAAGTATAATTTACTGCAAATATTTTAATATCTTTCATTATAGCATTATAGACTTTTACAAGTTTTACAACTTCACTCTAATTTTCAAGTTCCCTCCTATTTCACATATTTGTTTAATCATGCTCTTATTCTCTAGATGACCTAGGAAAAACTCAGTGTTCTTGTACATAGTTTTCCCTGCTGCTTTTATTTCTTCTCTTTGAGGAGGTACTTACTCCTCTGATTTATCCACTAAGCATCTAACCTATACAATTAGCCTCAAGTTAATAACCTATAGTGACCAACTTATCCTTTGCTCTGCAAGAAAAAAATCAGGCTCTCATTCAAGAATAATCACCTTCCTCAAATTCATACAAGGGATCACATTCAGTGCCAGTCCTTTTTGTAAACAGCAAACCCAGTTTCTTTGCAGAGTAGAAATAAGAGGGCAGTCTGCATATTGCCTTTATTTCACCCCCTAAAGCTCATTTTTGTGCTGTTATGGACTGCTAATATTCCTTAGCAGAAGAAATGAGAGGAAGTTCATCTCAGCCAAACCTGTGCTCCAAACTATACTTTACATTTTTAACATTGCACTGACACCTGTGCAAATAAGAACTGAGAAACAAATTATCACTTCCCACTTTGTTTCTGCTTCTTGCTTCAAGGGGATGAGTGTCTGTAGGAAGGGAGGTGGCATTTCACACCTTTGACACAGAGAGGGAGATCCCTTCATTCAGATTTACCTGCCTCCTCTGTACATCCCTTCACCATAGTGTGTCTTCCCAGACTCCCTTTGCAATTCCAGAGAGACTGAGTCATTGCCAGGGCAATTCAGTTTAGCCTACAGCAGATGTCTACAACAGATAAGATGAATCATGCTCTAAAAATCCTTAGTTTTCCTTGTTGTCAAAATGGGCAGCTGAGAATACATGTTCAGATGTAGATATTTACGGTGTGAAGTCAGGCAGAATGAATCTAAAGCTAGAAACTTCCTCAAGATGTTGTTGATGTCCAACAGAGAAGCTAATGTGAAATCTGTCTACATCTTGTTAATTAATTTAGTGGTTCTACTAAAGATTGTATGTTTTGGGAGGGTTTTTCACTGTCCGTATGGGAAAAATACTTCATTTCCATCTCAAGATCTTGCTGTTGGAAACTTCTAGCATTTGTTTTGTGTATTTATTCTGAAATCTGGTTTGGTCAAGATGTTTCTCACTGTATGTACTCAGTATCTGTCTCTTGGCTGCAGCCTGTGAGTTCTGCTTTGCAACAGACATGGACAAAGAAACATATAATGGTTTATACGATGAAACCAAGGGTACAAAATCCAGCATTTTATGGTGTATTCAGCACTTCATACAGTATTGACATAATTTGTAAACCCACAAATGCATGCTGTGTTCTTGTTTCTCATAGTTTTGCTTTGAAGGCTTGCATGACAGAAGATGAGGTGATACTGTTCTTCTATCACTCATTTTTAATTTAGGTACATTGAAATACCAGGCACCCATAATTGAAAATTCTTTTTTTTTTTTTTTTTGATATGTAGTCCTTAATTTTGATCCTTATGGGGTTTTTTGTTTGTTTTCTTTTCATAAATAATAAACCCTAGTGAAGACAGAGAGTCTTGCTAAATATTCTAGGTTTATGACAAAATTCTAATTTATACACCTCAGACAAAATCCCATCATGCAATCATTCCTGGTGTGGGTAGCTGTAAAATTATTGTGTCAGTGAAGATATTTGCTCATAAATTATTGGAGTATAAAATACTGTTGCTTTTTGTTTATACATGATAAAAAGAAAATAATTTCTGCACCCAGATGTGTGTGTATATACATTTTTCTACTTTCTGTCAGGCTGGTAATCCCCAAGACACCACGTCAGCAAGAAAATAATTTCAGTGACATTCATTAATTTTCAGGAAGTTGTCTGAACTAAATTGATAAAAACAGCATATTATAGGTGGCATAAATTTTCCTTAAAGTTATTCCTCTTTTATTCTGAGATTCAGAATGAAAATAGTTGTTTGGGAGTTTTTATACTTATTATCAGCTTTCACATTACCGTGCAGTTCTAGAAGACTTGCAATTATGGATGGTTTTCTACAAAGCAAATGAAATATAGGATTTGACAAGTGTGTCCTGTCCTGTGATTACAAGTTCATTTCTGGATCTCAGAAAATGTCTCTGTGTTTGAGATAGACTTCCCATCTCAGCTGTCTACCAACCATTACTGACTCTGTGCTGCCAAATCTGAGAGAATCACTGTTTTGTGCTGGGAGGTAATCCTTCATGTTAAATCAATTGACGTTGGTTTGAAAAGTTACTGGGGAAAAAGCAGACAACTTCTAGGCAAGAAACTGTTCTTCAAGGTTCTGTATAACTCAAAGCCTTTCTATTTCATTGTTTTTCCAACTGTATTAGTTGGTCTTATGAAAGTCCTGTTTCTTTTTACAGATTTTCCTTTGCTGATACATTTTGAATGTCAGTGCTGTGACAACATGTGTGCTTCCCTCTGAGGGCTATGTGTGTGAACGGGGGGCACAGAGCACAGAAAGGTAGCCAAACTCTCCAGGTCAATATGTACCCTAAAGAGCCTGTTTCTGCAGCAGAGATGTTCCTGCTGGTGAAACCCCTGGTAGCTGGGTGGACACATGATCCCCTGGGCAGCCAGATCTGCCCCTGCTTTCCACCCCTCAATACTCCATCTCTCTCTCTGGCTTTTCCCTCCCCCCTTGAGCACAATAACTGTATTACCAGCTGTATGTTTTAAAAGAGTGAAGCAGGGGGGTGTTTGTGCCATATTTCCAGCTGGGCCCACACACCTTTCTGGGAAGGCTCTGAGTGCACTCTGAATCCTTTAGAGTTGAAGAGCCCAGTGACTTAGCTTAGAGCCTTGTTCTCCTACAGACTGTGTGAGCAACAGATCTCTGGCTCAGTGGGTTTCAACTCTATTTATATTAGTGGTCCAAGTATTTTCAGTACAATAGCAGATGAAAAAAACAAAGCAAAGAAAAAAAAAGGAGAGAGAGAAGTCTGGTCATCTAACTAGTAAAATGTACTGTCAAAATTAGTGTGGTATTAAATTTCCCTGTTAATTGTGCTGAATTTTGACACCAAAATGTTTTTCTGAAATGTGACTCTCCTTGGAATTAAAGGTTTTAGTGATGGAGGAAACAAAGTTGTAAATGGAAAAACAGCAAGGGTGCAGCTGGTCTTCAGATTAGAGGTACCCCTGGCGAGCTCACCACTAGGTACTGAGGGGAAAGACAGAATAGTGTCAGCTCTGTAGCCTCATCTTCATGGATCTCTAATTACACAGAACTTTAATTAGCACAGAGGCCTTCTGTCTTATGTTATGCTGGTTTTTTTCACAATACTCTTTTTGCTCATATTGGTAACAGAGAGTGTAAACATGACCCTGAGCCCAAAACCAACATGTAAACATATTATCAACAGGAACCTGCCCATGATGCTTCTGGCTTAGTTTGCAGTGTTAGCTGTGTGCTTCAGTTGTTATTGGAAGGCTTTAACTACTTCTGATTGCTGTATTAAATGCCTTGCCTGCTCCTCTCCCTTAAAAAAAAAAAAAAAAAAAAAAAAAAGGGGAGGAGAAGGGAGGTCTTCTGTTAAAAATTCATTGTGTGAATTACTTATTTTTTTGATGCATGATACCTGGAAATGTTCCAGAAAGGCTGTCTCACGATGCTTCAGTGGAAATTACCTGTGTTGAAAATTTTCTGCCTGAAATCTGACCTTTGTACTGGGCAAAAGCTGTGGTTTTATGTATCTGGCTAAATTTAGATCAGGAAATGCATTTTTGAATTGCAAGCAAGGTGATAGTATTTGTTGGAGAATTCTTTTCAATTTCCACTTATACATTAGGAGAATATTTGTTTCGTGTCTCTCAGCTCCGTGATTTTACATCCCCATAAAGGAAAAAAAAAAAAAAAATCAAGGGGCACAAAACTCCTAACTCTTGTTCCATACCCTCAGGACACTTTAAAAGATGTTGATGTACAATTTGTCATGTCTAGACATTACTTAGTTGTTTCAAGCTTAATTCTTTATAAAGTGTCAGTGAGACCTGCCAGACTGATTGTCTTAGAAGACAGAATCTTTCTCTTAGCTCCAGAACACTAAATACTTGAAAAAGGAACGTAATTTTCTCCACAATTTTTCAAGACTTGATCTTGATATGAACAACCTAGGATACAAAGGAAGGACTCCCAGCTCAGCTTGAGCAGATCTCAATAGTACCATGTCTTCTCTTGTTCCAGTTAGATATGGTTCCTACTTGGGTGTGCAAACAATACACTGGAAGAATTATCCATGTCCATATCCATATCCATATCCATATCCATATCCATATCCATATCCATATCCATATCCATATCCATATCCATATCCATATCCATATGTAGGTGTGACATTAATTGCTAGCTCTCAATAACATGAGAGCTGCATTGTACTAACTGTTCCTACTGTTGATTCCTACCGCCTTACGATTTGGGGATGCATAGCAACATTAGGCATGAAATAGTCAGCAGAATTCAGTTTTTCTACGCAGACAGGACCAAGCAGAGCCTGTGGCCTCAAAAACAAAAATTGTTTTGCAGCTTGGTGCAATCCCCCGGGCCATCCAGACATGGCAAATGAAAACCTAGTGCCTGTTCCCAACCCTCCTGCTCTGGTGAGCTCATCTGTTCTGGGTTGTCACATGGTTTCATTTCTGTGCCATAGGCACCTGGGATCTCTGATTAATCTTTGGCAGAAAGTGGAAGAAACTGGGTACACACTTCAACGCTTAATGGGTCTGCAAAATTTAACTTCCCAGAGCTTGGCAGCTGCAAAAGAGAGCCATTGTTTCACAACCCTTTGAGATAAATATAAATGTTGACCTCTTAAACCTTAGTTCGATTGTTAGATACCTGTTGGAATGAAACAAGCTACAATAAAAAATATTTTTGTGTGTCTACAAAAATCATGAGTAGATAGAGACCATTTTATTTTAATAAACTTTTTGAGGCTTTGTGTGTCCTATTTTGAGATGATATTTAAATCTATTCCTTTGCTTTTCGCAAGGTTTCCTGTGTCTCCTCTGGTTTTCATCTAATGGAATCAAAGCCTGTTGCCAGATTTCTGACTCACTGAAAAGCCTTTCACACAGGCTGCCATGTAGTTAAGAACATGCATTGTGTAACTTTGAGAAGCTCCATTGTGTTTAGAACACTGTGTTTATTAGACAGCCTTGTACAAGTTAGGATCTAATCATCTGGATGACTTGTTGACACTAAATTTGTGATGAAATTTGAGGTTTACTGTAGCCAAGTTCTTTGCCATGTCAACAGTACAGGCTCCCCTTCTTTATCTAATTTCTTTTTAAATCTAGGTTTTGCTGTCCAACAAAACAAACAGAGCTGAGGTATGTATGTTATTTAAAATGGAAATTAACACTGTTCCTGGTTTCACAGCATGATCAAGACATAATTTAGTCATACTAGCATTTTTATACTGCTTATCTAATCGGCTGTGCTTTCACTCTGGATTCTGGGCTGCAAATTTCCAGCATAATTCTCTAGGAATTTGCCTAGCAGCCAGAGCAAAATAAAGGGGTTTAACTCTGAAGTTTCCCTTCAGTCTTTTGTCACTAGCTGTTTGAGTTTGGATGAATCGCATAGTCCTCAGTCTTAATAAACGCCTAACTATCTTTGGAAGTGCTTCTTTTAGTTCCCACCATAAAGCAAGTTTCTCTTGAATCATGGAAGCATTAGTGCACACTAGATCACTCAGTATTGTTTGCACTTCTTTCTTATTTTGTCCCTGTTTTAGTTCCAGTACTCAGAAAAAGGCATTTCATTAAGCTTTCATGGCTCATGGATTTCAAACAATAAGAAACATGAATTC
>WAAE01003135.1:0-11640 GCA_013400495.1 Nicator chloris
TATGGAGAAAGCTTTTTTGAATTGCAAATGAAATCATCTCAAACTAGTAGAATTTTATTATGCTTTCCTTAGTTGCATTAAAATTTAGCTTTTCTTAAGAAATGTAAAAATATTTTGCTGGGTATGAAATGTGCAACTCCAGAGATTAGTATCACAAGGTAAGCTGACTTGAAATACAAGTCCTTTTATTGAAAAATGCCTCCAAGTTGCCCTGGGAATTTCCATTTATACTTAAATTTTTATTAACTGAAAGCATGTTTCTCTTTTTGTATAGCTAAACTCTTAAAATCCACAAATGTAATTTTGTGAAAATTTCTTACCAAACCTCAAAACTGAAGTAACAGTTTTCATTGTAATTTACTGGACTTATATTGTATCTTCCATGTAATTATGTTAATATATTACATTTTCAGTACAATTCCATTGCAGTCATTTGAATAGAGTTGTAATCTGAAAAGAGGGTACTGTTTGAGTTTGTCTTTTTCAGTGGCTTCAGATATGCGTAATTCTACAAATCCAACCAAACCCTTAGGCTTTCTTTCTGACTTCTTTATCCTAATGGTAATTAATAGACTATGGTTATAATTGAAGTAAAAATCATAATATACAAGAAAATCAGAGTAATATAACTGTGATATTGCAATCTGTATTGATTCTTCATTCCATTGTTGTTCACTTAAATGAAAATGTGTATGTACTTTTAGACTTGCATAGGAGCAACAGGTCTAGTCTTTGGAAGACTGACAGAATACAATGTTAAGTAATATGATAATTTTGTATTGATATTTTATATAAAAAATATAGACTGTGTTACTATGTTTATCATATACTACTTAATCATTGCATTCTGGAGGTCCTATGACCACCTGTTTGTTCAGGAAGACTTCTTACAAATTCTTGCTTGATAAAAGATGTGTCAGATCCTAGACCACTACTTCATTACATGAATATTTTTATATTCTGAGAGGTAGAAGGGATGAATTAAGTTTCTAAAATTCTCATTCACTTGTAAGTAACTTCATGGCTGACAGCTGTAAATGCATTGTGTCCAAGACCACACGGAGCACACTGTTCAGGTCTAGTAAAAGCAAAGACTCCAGCTTTCTGGCCATTCAGGAATGGCTGCAGTTTGTAATAATTTCTGTAACACGCATCCTATTTCTATGACCCAATGTGTTTGTCATTTGTCTTGTAATCCCCAGCCTGGTCCTTTCCATTGGAAACACATGAGCTTAAGGAGTTTGTTAGGTGTTGAAAATTGATTTCTTTCAACGTAACAAGAAAATGTTTCAATAACTATTTTTAAACAGGAAAGTATTTTGATTATTTACTGGCTAATTTTGTCCTATGGAAGGATAAGTATCTGAAAATTTTAGCTTTTAGATAGACTACAATATAGGAATTCTGTGATCTGTCTGGGTGTCCAGTGTTGTTCAAAATGCTACAACATGCCCTTCCTAGTCTTCAGTTTTTATGGATGTCCTGTAGGCTGTATACCTTCAGAATCTGCCAGATCCATGCAGATTTTTTTCATGCTCAAGGGAGCATAAAATGGCACTAGAGGCTTACACTTAGGCATTTGAAATACACTCCCCTACTTCTTCAGGGCCATCAGAGTCATTGCTAGGTTCTACCAGTCCATTCACTGTAGCACAAGCTTTTATCACACAACTGATTATAAATTGCAGCTTACCTTAGAAGGAGTCAGTATCATTTGCTGGCTGTTTAGTACTTGAAAGGAAAATATTACTTATGGAGTGGAAGATCTGGTGCCTTTATTCTTTATCTCTTTAAGTCCTTTTAGCTTAATAAGGCAAAGTTGTCAAACTTCGCTTGTGCCTTCTAAAGCCTCTCTCCAGCCTGGCTGCAAATTATCTTGGTTACACGTTACTATCTCAAGTGTTTTTATCGTGTGAGATTGTGCCTTTTTTTAAGGCCACTAACAATTCTCGTTATCAATCTTTATCTATACAGGCAAACCTAGATCATATTCAAAGATTTCCTGTTGTGAAGATGAATACTTCTACTGTCATGTTACTGTTAACAGGTGTGATTGGCTGAGGTCTGCTCTTCTGTCAGAAATGTCTCACGGCTAATCTACTGACTAATGATACGTCCTGGTGTTCTGAAACTCATGTATAAAGCATGTGGAAGAATTTATGTAGGCATGTTCACATACAGCATCAAAATTCCAGATCTATCTTACGTAACTCCTTAATGCTTTAAGTAGCAAACCATTCTATAGATTATCCACCGTTTTCCCTTTTCAAGAGAACTGTTCTTCATATAGCTGGTGAATTCTGATCTTGGTGGACTAAAGTAGTTTTTGGTATTGCTAGTCACTAGTTACCAAGTAGTGAGTAGTACCAAAATTATTCTTACCTTCAAAATCTAGCTTATCTAGAACACACTTGAGAACAGTTCTTGGAAATATTAGGTCTCTGGAAGATAGTGAAAATCTTGTTTGCCAAAGATTCTGCTACAGGCATCAAAAGAAAGCTGTGAGTGTATTTCCATATGAAACTGAGGAG
Source organism: Nicator chloris (assembly GCA_013400495.1). NCBI lineage: Eukaryota > Metazoa > Chordata > Aves > Passeriformes > Pycnonotidae > Nicator > Nicator chloris. The sequence continues at coordinate 2,532 of WAAE01003135.1, forward strand.
AGAAACTGAAATTTCTAGCTCCAAATCATTTATACCTAAGCAAGGAATACAAATATTTGAATCTTTTTTTTTAATAAAAGATGGAATTAAGGCTGGCAAATGTGGAAAAAAATCTCACCATTTAAGGTAGTCAAGATGGTAAAATCAGTATGTCATAATCGAGACAGCCAGGACACTTAGAGTGCTTCTTCAAAAACCTCAGGGGGCTCCAAGATTTAGCACCTCATTATCTAAACGTCTCTCATACTTACCAGAAGTCTTCACATACCAGCACTTTGTTATTCAAAAGTCTCTATCTTGCTTCCCACAGGCAGCTCCAAGCAGCTCTCACAGTCTGTCCATTTATGCTAGGAGCTAGTCTGTAAACTCAGTGCCTCAGCTCTTCTTCTCTCTTCCTTCTGCTGTTCCACCAAGTTTCTTCCTATCTCTGTCCCTCTCTGACTGGTACAAAGTCTTACCTTATCTGTCCCTTGCACGACTTCCTGCCCCTGGTTCTTCACAGCACAGCAGCAGACTCCAGCTGCAGCAGGACTGAAACTGCAACTGAGCCGACTCCAACTCAGACCCCCTCCCAGCAAGCTCACTCTTTATTACACCCATAGCTGGGAGGGCAAGACTGTTCCCTCACTTGGATAATTGACACATCTGCAACATATCAAAATCAAGACTGCCCTCAGTATGATCTTTATCTATCTTACCACAGGCAGAGTGGGAAAATACTGTGTATTCATGCTTTGGATATCATTGAAGCTTTGTTTTAACTTAGTATATGGGTGTGTGAAGCTCTGTTTGGAGGTAACTGTAGTATTCACATAATGTATTTTACCCTAAATGGAAATCACATTCTCAACTTTTGTGCCATGTTAAATGTAAGTTCTAGCAAAATCTCATGTTAGCTCATTTACTTAGTGACTTTAATAACAGGCTAATGGAATTTGCTATCTGTCAAGTTCTTCATTTAAGCTGTTAATACTTTATGAAGATGTCCCTGAATTGTATGTCTGGAATAATGTAAAAAAGAATTACGCAAGTTCGTCCACACTAAAATACTCACTTCTCTGCTGTGAATAAATCATAGTAGATGGGGAATGCCCAGAGGCTATTTGCAAATTGTAGTCTGGAATACTATGGTCTCAGTTTTTAATCATTTTATTCTCCCAGGGTTCTGAACTTTTTAGTCATTTTGCAATTTAGAAAAGCTATTAACTGCACAATTAAGTCATGTGCTACTACAAACTGTTAAGTGTATTTAATGTGGTTTAACTAACAAATGCCACTCTTCTGTTCTGTTCTCCCTTTACCACCTACTGCTTTTGGAAATCCAGTAGTCCTAGTGATCCTATGACCACAGAGTGAGACAGATAATTTTACTAATCTTGGTGAAAATAAAACATCCTTTTAAAAAGGCAAACAAAACAACAAACTTCTGTTGGACTGATTGGTCTTCAATGAACAGTGAAACTTCATCTAAAGAGGTTGAAATGACAACCAAAGCATCGGAACATTTGATTCTTCTCCCAGAACTCTCATGCTATCTCTTCTTGTCAAAAAGGATCACAGGATTGGTTTTATTTCTGATAAAGTTGCTTATATGTACTGCCTATCATCCGTTTGAGTTCTAATAAGATATCTGTGAAAGTAAAATTTGAGTGTCACCTATATTTAGCATTTTTTCACGGATGTGTGAAGAGGCGTATTCCACAGTCTACTGTAGTACAGTGAAGACTGGAGAATAAGTGCTTAGGAAATCATCTGTTGGTTGTTGATTCAATAGTTAATTAATTAGTTAAATAGTTAAATTAATAGCCAAACCAGAAATACTTTAATCTCCCACTGTAAGAGTCTTACTTTCAGTCCACTGCTGTCAGGAAAAATAATATCTCTCTTACACCCTACTCATGCCTTCTTTTTCTGATGGAAGTTCAAGATGTAGGCCTAGTATCAGTGTAATACTGCTCTAGTTGCTTTTCTTCTCCAGAACACTGTAACACTATTGTTGAGCATGAAGGCACTTTCTAAGATCTCTGCACAAGGCTTTCCCTTTTTGTTAGAAACAAGAGGCTTTGCTCATGCTTGCCTCCCTGAAGCTAGTTCTGTGCCACTTCAGAAGAGAATTACTGCTTGTCCCAATCTCTTTAGTACAGGCTTCAGTACTTGTGCTGCAAGGTTTATCTGGGGACAGAGCAGTAATTCAGCTAGATGTCTTAAGATGAGGTTTTGCCTTGGTGGTCTGAATTTTTGGTAGTAATTGATTGTGTCTCAGTTCAGTTTCAGGTTTTCTGCCTAGGCTTGAAGTGACTGAAGAGAATCCTAGAACTGTGTTCTGTCTAAAATAAGCTAGGCAATGATAGCAGGAATTATAAGAATAGCCTAGTGAATGCCAAAACAGACTTGCTTACTCAGGTAAATACAGACTTCTGAGCTAGTTGGAGCAGGAAGGTGAAATGTTGACGAGGCAAACGAAATATTCTGTATGGGCAGGTGAGAGATGTCTCACAGTCGATAGTCTTCATTCTCAATTTATCAGATGCCCACTGGAAATACAATACAGTGGAGAGGAACCAGTCCAGGAGGCTCCTGGAAGGTAATGCCCTGACACAGCTGGTCAGGATGTCAACAAGGTAGGGCACCCTACTGGAACTGTTGTTTATGAACAGACAAGGACTGGTGAGTGATGTGGTATGATGTTTGGAGGCTCTCTGGGCCACTGTGATCATAAAATGACAGAGCGTTTCATTGTTGGAGAAGTAAGAAGGTGCATCAGCAAAACTCAGGGAGAAATAAAGTATTAGGGATTAGGAAAAGACTGAGGTGCCTTTTCTGAAGCAAAAAAAGGCAGTAATTGTAAAACCAATTGTTCCTGAGGTACCTAGCCCCTGATCTGTAAGACAGAGTGGAGGAAGAGGAGAATGAAGCCCCCATGATTCAAGGGGAAATTGTGTGCTACACCACTTATACATGCACAAGTCTATGGGGACTGAAGGAGCCAGAGCCTGAGCCACTTTCCGTCATTTAGCAACAGTCCTGGTTAACCATGAAGATCCCAGTTCATTGGAGGTTGGCAAATATGACACCCATCTACACAGAGACTTCAAGGGAGGATCTGGGGGACTGTCAAGGTTGTCAGCTTGACCTCAGTGCTGAGCAAGAATACAGAGCAGGTCATCCTGAGTGCTGTTACATGGTGCATGCAGGACAACCTGAGGCTTAGCCAGTATGGGTTTGTGAAAGACAGGTCCTACTTGACAAACTTAACCTCATACTATGATAGGGTAGCCCACTTTGTAGATGAGGGAAGGAGTGTGAATGTTGCTAACTTGACTTCAGTAAAGCCTTTGAAAGTTTTCCACTGCATTGTTCGGGAGAAACTGGCAGCCTGTGGCTTAGATGTATGTATGCTTTGGTGGTTAAATGCGTTGATGGATGGCCAGGCCCAGAGAGGAGTGGTGGTGAATGGAGTTATATGCAGCTGATGGCTCGTCACCAGTACTGGTGCCAGTCCTGTTTAGTGCCTTCATTGATGACCTGACAAGGGATTGAGTCCTCAGGCAGTCTGCAGGTGACACCAAGCTGGGTGGGAGTGCTGATCTGCTGGAGGGCAGGAAGGTTCTGCAGAGGGATCTGGACAGGCTGGATCATGGCTGAGGCCAATGGTGGGAGGTTCAGCAAGGCCCAGTGCTGGGTCCTGTCCTTGGGTCACAACAACCTCAGGCAGTGCCACACGCTGGGGCAGAGTGGCTGGAAAAGGACCTGGGGGTGCTGGTGACAGTGACTGAACATGAGCCAGGGTGTGCCGAGGTGGCCAAGAAGGCCAAAGGCATCCTGGCCTGGATCAGCAATGGTGTGGGCAGCAGGAGCAGGGCAGGGGTTGTCCCCCTGTGCTGGGCACTGGTGAGGCCACACCTCAAATCCTGTGTCCAGCTCTGGGCCCCTCGTGGTAGAAAAAGCATGGATGTGTTGGAACAAGTCCGGAGACGGGCAACAGAGTATAAGACTTATGAGGAGTGACTGGGAGAAAAGGAAGCTCAGGGATGACATTATCACTCTTTGTAATAACCTGAAAGGAAGTTTAGCCAGGTCAGGGTCAAGCAACATGACAGGAGGATATGGCCTCAAGTTGCACTAGGGGAGATTTAGATTGGATATTACAAAGAATTTCTTCAGTGAGGGTTGTCAAGCACTGGAGTGGGCTGCCTGGTGAAGTGGTAGAGTCAGCACCCCTAGAGATATTTAAAGGGCTTGTAGACATGGCACTTCAGGACATGGTTAAGTGGTGAACTTGGCAGTGCTGAATTAATGGTTGGACTATATGAGCTGAAGGGTCTTTTCCAACCTAAATAATACTATGATTCTAAACTTACACTTGTGTCTCTTTGGCATTGAATATAATCAGAAGGTCAGCTTGAGGCTTAAGGGGTTTTGAGTGATGGAATGTTTTCACATTGTCTAGTAACTGTTCTCCGTGTGTGGAGAACAGTTCTATGATTAATAGAATTTGAAATTTGAAATAACAATTTTGTACTCCAAGGAGCTACAGTTTTTAGCCTAGTCTTCTGACTCTTACATAATACTTCGCTTTCCTATCCATCACAATGCACAAATCTTGCGGTACTATGTGTCCTCTTTGTCTTAGTGGGTCCTTGTGACTACGAATTCTAAATAATTAGGATTTCATCAACTTGATTTTGATGAATTTCAGTTCATTAAAATAATTTCCCTGACTATTGTCATCATCCTTTGTCTGGAACATAATTATTTCCTACCAGATATTAGCAGATCTAAGAAAATAGGAATATTCTAAAATTGCAATAAAATACATGATTATGAGAAGATCATATTAATACTTCTGCTGTTGGAGTATGAAGAAGGACCGTAATGAGATATAAAAGTGTTTCCATAAGAGGCATATACTACTTTTTATTGGAACTCTGCTGCTCCAAGTTTGTTCCAAACAAACAATTCTTTAAAAAAAAAGAAGTCAGAAATGTGAGAGCTCAGGCTGTTTCTTTGTAACAGCTATTAATGAGTTAAATACTATTTCAAACTCAATATTCCTATTGAATTCAATAGTACTGATCTGCATGTCTGTTAGCAGTCAAGGCAGGGATATTGAAGACTGAATCAATGAAGATTGAATTATTCCTCCTCCTGTTAAGAGGAAGCTTCTTCAGTGCAGATTGTGATCCACTGGGATCAGGAAATTTCCTTTCATCTTGCATGTCCTGTAGGCAAGGGAGGAACTCATTTACCAGTGGACTTGATATAGCATACTGAGTTTTAGTTTAGAATGTGACTGCCACAAAAAATAGTGGGAAGAGAAGTAAGGAAATTAAAGTACATCAGTTACTATTGCATAAAATATTTATGCGTTTGGTAGGCATCCTGTAAAACACTGAAAGCAAAATTGGCGTCAAGTAATGAAACTTCCCTTCATATTTCTTATTTTTTAAAAAATTTCAGTGTCCTTCCAAATTGTAATAAAAAGCAGAACAAAATTACAATTTTAATTAATTGTCTCTTCTTTCCTCCCTCCCCCATCCTCCTACCTCTACTGAAGACGTTTTTATGGATTCTTTCACTATACCTGAGTTTTGACCAAGGCATGCAGCCTTGCCAAGTTTTCAGAAGACCTGTGTCTTATTTTCATTTCTAGTTATTTTCCACAAATGTCAATTTTGGATCATAGGCTTTAAGTCCAAAAAAAGGCCAATATACATACCTAAAATAGTTTGTTGACTAATAGTGAAAGATATTTCATTTGTCAGTACAACTTATTTCTAAGGAAATTTTGTATATATTTTTAATCTGTTTTTTATATCAGCACATGCACTGTTTTGAGCAAATGGATAGAAAAGCCAAATGCTATTAAAAATATATATATATAAATCTTGCTTGAAACTGTGGTGTGTGTTATTTCCTTAATGAATAAAACCTGTTCATTCAAATATTCTATATAAGTCCTTGCCATTTTGTCTTTTGTTAGGTTGATGAAGTGGTGGATGAATATAGTGAAAATAATTTCTATGAATCTGATGAAGAACAGAAGGATCAGAAATTGAAAACCACCTATACTATGGACCCGGATCACAGGCTGCTGTTACGAAATACAAAGCCCCTGCTTCAAAGCCGAAATGCTGCTGTATGACAAATTCCTTTTTGATTTAAATGTTAAACTACAAGTATTTGTTTTTAGAAAATTTAAAAGATTGAAGAGTAAAATCTATGCCTCTTTAAAACTGATGAAAATACCCTTTAGTAACTCTAAGAGAATTGTGATGGATCTATTTTGAGTTTAACTTAGCTTGTAAGTGAAGCACCTAAACTGATTGTGATATGTGCTCCAAATAATATAGACAAACAAAATACTAGCAAAAAGTATGAGAGCATTTGAATCCAACTTACATAGCATGTGATGACTCTACCATAGGTAACTCTTAATGCTAAAACTCCCAGCAATTAGGGTGGCACAAACTGGTACAGTTTATTGGCACAGTTTAATGGAACAGATCTACAAAGAAAATAATAGTTGTTATTGATTCATTAATTTGTTCTTTCGATTCTCACATTTTAAAAGTAGGCAATTATACACCACATTTCTAGAGCTGTTGCCTTGGCAGGGTTCCAGGGTAGATATGACATTATAAGTAGGGTATACTAGATTATTAAAATACAGGTAGCCTTTTAGAGCTGGAAAGAGTCATGCTCATGGTGAATCATTGTGATGTTAATCAGATCACAATGTTACTTCTAACCTCAGCTTGTTCCGTTAATCAGGACTAGATGTCTTACGAGAAAAGTCTTCCAGTGATAATGAATATTCATATCACTGCAAAAAGTTACTGCACCATAGTTAAGTCACCTTGCCACTTATTCTTAGTAAGCTCAACAGATCAGGTTATAGTTCCCCATTGAAACATATTTTGAGATTCTAACTCATGTCTGACTCTTTTCAAAATCATTTATGATCTGCCAGCCAAGCAGACTTTGGAAACAAATTCAATTGATTCAATTTTTACAACTTTTTGCTAAAAATCACTGTTCAGTGTCTGTGATATTTCTTAATTTCATGCAAAGAACGAGGGTTTGATATGTTTGCCATCCCACTTCACAAAGAGGTTCAGTTAGTTATTGCCCTCATTCCATAAATAATTTTCTTTATTAAATATGGTATTATACTTTAAGTTTCTGATATTAAAGTTAACTGAGATATTAAAGGGCACTTCGAAAAGTGTTATCAAAATTATTCTACTTTGAATTGCTATTACAGGGATATTCATACTATTCACAGAATTTACTTGCAATTAATTTAATTAATGGCTTTCAGGTTGACCACATGTTTTTTGTCAGCAGTAAAAGATACTTGTGGTATATTGCTGAAAATCTTAAATTTATTTCCTGCCTTTAGATGTTTTTAATCACTTTTTATTGTTGAATAATAATTTTTGTTTCATTGGTACTAAGATTTAAGATGCCAAGTGAAGTATTACTACGAGGGCTTTACTTGGAGTCTCTAGGATTTGTTTTATTTGAAACAGAGAGTTGATATTATACTATTGTTGGAAAGGTTGTGACATGACACTCACTAGCATAAAGATCATATTTTGTCTTCTATTTATGAGAAAATTTGAGAAGAAAAAATATGGGTTTTAAGTTGCTTATGTCTCAGTCTTCTGGATTTTGTTAGCCTGGATATTCATATACAACCCTGTAGCTTTTACTTTATGTTGGATTTGTTACTTTAAAATTTCCAGTAAAGGCTGATGTTGTTTTATAAATTGCATATTAGAATAATGGAACGAAAGATTTTGAGTGGAAACTAGATAAAAGGTGATACTGAACCTGTAGTAATAAAGGAAAAGCACATTAAAAAAACTTGTAAAGAATATTTCTTCATTACTTTGTACAGCTAATGTTAGCAATACTGATTTATCAAGGTTGGAATCATCATGTTTGTAATTTAAATTACCTACTGTTTTTTCTCTTTGTCCCTATTTCTATGACCTTCTATTTATTATAGCATTATTATACAGTAAATACTGGGAGGAAGTAAAGGTACTCAATCAGTAAAAAAATATTTGTTCCGATGTTCTTCCTCAGTCTGCTTTGCTGATTTCGAAGACCATAGATATGCACTTTGCTTTCTGAAGAAGAGTGAGCTGATAGTCCTGCAGGTCTGAAGTGAATGTGGTAGATATGAATGATGATTTGAAGTTAACATACTGCTCTGAATGTTCTTCCTTTAGGTGGTAATGGCAGTTGCACAACTTTACTGGCATTTGGCACCAAAATCTGAAGCTAGTATTGTTTCTAAGTCATTGGTGCGTTTACTCCGTAGCAACAGGTAGGTCAAGTCCATATCTTAAATTTTTGTGCATATTTGTTTAGCTATAGTTGTAAGAATGTAACTATTACACAATTAATTTAATTTTGAGATTGTCCTGTAATACACTTTCACTCAACAAATGAGGATCACTACAAGTAATTCCATCATTTTTGGTATCCCACCCAGGGATCATTAGTTATTGTGTTTCATTCCTATGATTTTTGTTCTGACAAGGATCATGGCTGCTTAGTTGGTATTTAAATAGAGTCAGTCCTAACTGGTTTGCTTAATATCTTGATTTTTTTTTTTTAATTATTGGAAATTTAGTTCTGTTGAGTTCATTACTGTCTTGCAAAGCACTAAAGAAGTCTTCTGACATATATTTTATTTTCCTTCATTGTAACACCAATCCCGAAATGGGTGAGTTTAGAAGGGACCACTGGATACTGTCTAGTCCAACTTCTCTGCTCAGGGAGGGTCTCCTGGATCACAGTACTCAGGACTGGGTCCACTCAACTTTTGAGTATCTCAGGGAAAGGAGACAACATAGGTGTTAAAATTGATAATACCACTTGATACCGCTGCATCTTCTGTGTTAGGCTTTGCATGGTTTTTAAAGAACAAGTTTATATTTAATTCAGAATGTTCTGTTTTGACTTCATCATCTTCAATAGTATTTTGTCTGCTTTTCTGTGAAAGGTCTTGTCAGCCACATTTCACAAGATTGTTAGTGCTATTTTTTCGTTTGTATTTCATGGTTTTTGCATAGTGTGCCAATACTCGCTG
>WAAE01003136.1:0-47153 GCA_013400495.1 Nicator chloris
AAAAAAAACAGGGAAATTCAAAATGCACAACTCACTGTTTTTATCTCATCTTAAGCTTTCCTTTTTCTCATTTCAAATTCTCCTGTTCCATTTATCTTTAATCCTATTGTATGCATTCATATGAATTATTCAATTGCAGTGAAAAATAACATTTTTCCAAAGTTCATTTGATTATTTCAGCCTTTCCTTGAAATATTTTGAGAATTGGATTTTTCACTATACTTCAAGAGAGAAACCACTAAATTGCTTGAAAATTTCCCTTTTATTTTTCCAGCTCATGAAATAAGAAAGTTATCACTGGGGAAAAAGCACAAATATTCCCTCAACCTGCTAAAAATCAAAGAAACCGTCTAGAAACAAAGAATTTCAAAATAAAACCGACACGGTTTTCTAGCATGATGAAAACACCAGACTAGGAAGGTATAGCCATCCTACGAGGTCACGTTACATGAAAGTAAAATAAAAGCTAATAACATGTTGTGTTCATGTGTGATCTTCAATTCCTAATGGCCCCTCATGCTGTGTCAGGTTAGGAGGTTCATCCAAAAAGCTTGATAAAATACTGTGAGGAACTCCACTATAGGGGTTGACCTCACATAAATAAAGGGCAGATGCCAGTGAAGCACTGTCACCAGCAGAGGTGAAAACTCACCTCATTTCCTTAACAAACCAACCTGATTTACATCTCTTTTTTTTTTTTTTTTCCCTGGGGCTGTGTAAGAATGTCAGGACCTGACCTACTCTGAACCTGCTCGCTGAGGGACAGAGTGCCATTCTTCCTTACTGCAACTTTCATCTCCGAGATGAGGAAACAACCACTAGGGATGTCACTTTTATGGCATGTCCTGGAATGATTTGAGACAGGAAGCTCCTCTTCTGAGATGAAAAGGCAGTTTTCTACTGAGTGTCCGAGGCGAGCTACAGGAAAAGGGTTATTAGCACAATAAAAATCATGAATGGTTCACAACCATATCCCAAAGTCAGAAACAGCATCTGGATTTATGAGCTATATATGTTCCTGGAGTCAAAGGAAACACAGCATCCTTTGACTCATTCCCTATCACTCTACACTTTCTTCAGAGAAAACATGAAATAGAAATAAAATGCATAAATGGGTATGGAAAGGCAGGAGTTGCCCTTTCTTTTCATGTGGGGTTTGCAGCTGGGTATCATAGACAAGTGTCATCTTTAATTATTATCATAAGCCAGTACATCTGCCACCATACTCTGGCAATTTCTCACGCCCCAAAGTCCATCCGTTCACCCCAAGAAAAGTTCCTGACAGAAACACCCAGCTTATGCTATGAAAATTGGCATGTGCAGGCTCCCTTCTCTGGAAGTTTAGCTCAAGCTGATTTAGGGCCACCTGGATATCCTGTCAGATCCCTCGCTGATGAGAATTGCCAAATTAAGCTCTTCCCTTCGATTGTCACGAGTGCCTTATTTCATCTGCAGCCTTGATTGCCCCCTTAAAGTACACTAGGGAAGTACTTGCTGTGCACATCAAGCAGGAAGATGGAAGAGTGCAAAACACAGATCTAGGATGATTATCCAAAAATCAGACTGCTGAGAAATGAAGCATAATATCTGTTAAAGTGTCACTAAAACAGAGTTATGAGCATAGTCAGGTAAAATACTTGATAATTGCTTATAATTTTCAGTGTTTGGAAAACAATTTCCTGGGCAGATGTTTTCACATTGTATTAGATGTTTCACTCCCTGTCAAGGGTTGTACATTTTCCCTAGTTTATGATTCAAGGTGTTAATCATATTCAGTCTTTCAAGATGATTACCAGGTAGCATTAACATACAAATGTACAGTGATTATCTCTGCTTTTCAGAATTCTTTGCATTTGGCACAAGGAAAACAAATAATAAAAGAAATAAATCAGTCTCCTTCAACTTGCATGATGCCTATTACAAAATGAAATTACTATGAATTCAGAATCTATGAAAATTATGTATTAATCAACTTCAAAGTACAGAAAACTTTCACCTAAGCTTGAAAGTAGCAACACAGAGTTAGAGTCTTTTAATAGGCTGGAGCTGACAGGCACTACTGCCTCAAAAAACAAATATATTCCTTACCTCCAGGAATCATACAGCGCTTTCATATCCTATTGATCAGACTTCGCAAATGCTGAGTATCTGCAGCCAGTTCTGAGGAACACACACCAATTCACAGTACACAATCATACAAAATTAGGACACTATTTCAGAGTGTAGAGGAAAATACTATCGAATCTCCAGGTCTCTATCATGAAACAGTAAAAATTATGTAGTTGAATTGGGTCATGTTTAACACCACCTGAATCTTAAAAAAAACCCATAAAAGTAGTTATTTACAATGGAATTTGATAAAGGCAGTATGATGGGAATACATCTCCAGTTTCCACTGATTTCACATGAGGTATCTAAATTTGTTCCTAGTGGATTATACAGTCATTTTTCTATGTCTGAATTCATTATGTCCTGCTGCTTAAAGGAAGCAGGGACCATCACAGCAATGGTTCTGTGTAGAGTCGTGGCTAGACACGTTTATGCAAGATTTGCATTTTTGAACCCTTGTGTCGTCACGTTTCTTAATGAGATCATAAAATAAAGTTTAATGCCCACAGCATATTGTCTTGTAACTATGAGATATCCAAATGGCTCATGACAGGTATTCAGATGGATAGAGCACAAGTCTCCTTCACTCCCAGCAGGAATCAGGGATGAATCTAAGAGACCACAGCCTACGCAGGAACACCAGATCCAGATTTACACACCCTCCCCACTAACACGGCCTAATGCCTTGGTTAATTCCTGGTGCTGTGCTCTGCCCATTGCCCTTGCTTCTGTTTTTCTGTTGGGCCTTTCATGCTACAGCATCAAGGCTGAGTGATTTAAAATTAAACAAATCCGACTAATCTTTCAATCACTTCAGTTCATTTTTATTTCTTTATCCTTTGCTCTCATAGCTGATACTCCCCTAGTCCTTTTGACCCCTCTGCAGTTCACAGTTCTGGTACTGAAAGATATTATTTTCAAAGAATATGGGAGAATAAGCCAGAGGGAAACATCAATGCATCCACATTTCCCTTTGTTTTTCTTCACTAAACTCATACATATTGGTACTGCAGACTAACAAACAGCTTCTCTTATCAGGCAGGAGCCAGGATCACCTATTTCAGAGTTTTTCATTATTATCAAAACACCTGGACTCAAAAACAGAACTGATAAATCATCAAAAGTAGCAAATGAAAGGAAATGTTTCTCTAGGTTCATAAGAAAAAATATAAACAGGAAAGTTCGTATCAAATCCATTACAAATGAGTTGCAGCATTTTGCCAATAATTTATTAGTCCTGATTTCACTATGATGACAGTGCATCTGCTCCTGCTCATTCCTAGTGCTATTAGACAGTTTGCTTCTTCACAGTGAATGGTATCTTTCTTTGCAAGCAATGCCAACTTGACTGCCAAGCCAGACTCCAAGCTCCAGCGGCACTGATGACTCCAGGATTTTTGGGGTGAGGTGCCATCAGTGTCATCTACAAGTTCCAGAAAACCAAACCTGTGCCTAAATCACGCTCCAGTTTTCCTGTTCCAAGCTGGTTCTCAGAAGTTAAGGTAAACTCCTGGTACTTTTGGCCATTTGCTAGTAATTTGCATGAAAACAGGATGTCACTTTAAATTTTGCACCTCAGAGGCTCATTAAACATAGAATATGCTACTGAAAGAAATGCCATAAAGACAGTAGGAGCCAAAAGAATGAATCCTGCATTTTATTCAAGCCACAGGCAAAAGGATTAGAAACTTCATGATGTGAAATGATGTCTGCACAGAGTAGGAATGACAATTACGAGCTGGGCAAGGGATCTGTATCCAACAGGCACAGTGATGACTGTCTAATGTCTTCAAGCCTACATTCTTAATACATTTCTGCATTTAATATTAATTTTACTTTTCTCTATATTAATTCCATAATTTATCTACATACATTTGCTTTTATTTTTCTTCAACTTTTTCTAGACTAGCTAAAAAATAAACCCCATGCAGAAACTGCACCAAGCTTTGCCCCCGGTGATTCATCAAATCCCTCAACCATTTAAGAAAACCTGCTCAGAAGCTTATCAGTCCACAGCATGTTCCTTCCTTGACATATGGGCTTTCAGGCTTTTTCTGGTGCACACCAGTGTGGTCTACTGAGTTGTTACCTTAAAGGCTGTATTTTCAATGAAGGAAACTAACTTTTGCTTGGTTATAAGGCTTGTTGATTGGCAAGGGGAAAAAAAACCACAGACTGCTTTAAGGGCACAAGCCCCCATCAGTACCTTTCCCAAATCCTGTTTATTCTTCCTGTGTGAGTTCCTAGAGGTGAATCAGCAACCAAGGGAAAGACTGAAAGAATTTTTATAAAGGTACTTCAAAAGAAGAACCACTGGCCCAGCACGCATTCTTCATTCTCCACCTCATGTTGTGAATTATGCATCTTTTATTCCTTTATTTATATTTATATGACTTTTCTTTAGTTACAAGAATGGTATTATGTAATAAAATTGGAGGCAAACAACCTTTAACTAGCTCCATTTTAAAAGAATCATTATTTCAGCACAGACTTACACTTAGAATTTCAAGGACATTAATCCATATTTACACGTTGTTATTCAAGGTATTTTTCTGTTAAAATTTCACTGATTATTTAGAAACAATGAAGCAAAGTGAGTGTTATTTCTGGAAAATTAGCCATCTTTCAACACTAAGAGAAAGTCCCAACAACTCTATCTGTTTGAGGAGTAATTAATGCACTTGATGTCTACTTTTATTGCAGGGCTACATGATTAATGAGCTGTCATATTCTTAAGGCACTCCCTGGCATGTTTCTGTAAGCTTGTTCAGATAATAAGCCTTAAGAGAAGAATGAAGCATGTCCTGCCAGGCCTGCTGGGATGATTTCCTTGTACGATAACCAGGGGACATGAAGCATCTCAGCTATTCCTAAAAGAAAAAAATCTGTCTGCTTGTTAATCAAATCCTGTCTCACCCCTTGTGAGTGCCATGACAAAGAAGAGAAGAACATGACAGCAATGCACACACAGGATCAACCAATCTGGACTCTTCAGTTGTGTGGGCTTCCCCAGGTGAAGGAAAAGTGTCAAAAAAAGATGTTGCTAGCCCTGAGAGATCTTGTCCACAGGGCACAGTGTGCAATGACCATCACAGCACAGATAATCTCAGAGAAAGCAAACAAAATTTACCTTAACCTGATCAACCATTTTCCAGGATCTTTGGGAGCAGGACTTCTGACATGGCCCTCCAATCACTGTCCTTTCCTGTGGGCTTACCTCAGGTAGAGTAGGTGCAGACGGAACATTGAGGCATCACTGCTCAAGGACTTTGTGATGAGTAAGTTTTGCTCTGTAAAGCAGGATCAGGGTGGTCAGCTGGGCACTCTTGCTAGGTTTTTCTGTAGAGACAAAGTCAAGAGGTCATTAGAAGTTCTTTTAAAATAGAGGTATTCTACATCAAACACAGTGTACTTCTAAAGCCTCTTTGTCCAATTTTTGGGTAATGATGTAGTGTTTTGGCTGGTTTTTTTTGTCTTTCTGCAAAATATAGTCTGAACTATGACTTCCCTGACTCAGATATTGCATCCAAAGCCAAGCCACATGGACAGAAGGCACTGCCCAATAGTCTTTGCTGTCTTAAGTTATTTGGCAAATTCCTGAAATGCACCTGCTGATATTAGGAGATTATTTGGATGGCTTTAAACAAATGTGGAGCTAGACACACTGAGAACCAAAACTTGTACACTGATGGCCTCTCTGCATGCACTGACTGAAGGAGAAAGAGTGCAGCAGAGAAGCCATCCCAGCATCTATAATAATAGCTCTGGGTTATTCATCACTAACACCAGCAACAAATGCAAAATTACCAATTAGAAGTGAAGCCATATCACCTCCTGGGCTTCTTTTCCGTGCTGTCATGAGCAGAGCTTTAGACTGTCTGAACAAAAAGGATAGCTTGTGATACAAGCTGTAGAATTTCACATCACTGTCACATCGAATGAATTTAGAGACAAGCATCTCTGGACTGCAGTGTATTGTGAGAAAGTTGCCAGGAAACAAAGTATTCCTCCTTTTTTCTCTCATTTTTCTCTAACCTGGTTTTCCTTTCCCTGTTCCTATTCATCAGATGCAATGGCTTGTCCATCTTATTTTGTACTATAATATTTTGACAGACTAGAGGTTTTTGACAGTCGGATTGTAACTAGGTTTACTAGTTCCCAATTGCAAAAGAAAATAAACCCCAGAATCGTCAGCATTTCTTATAACTTGTTTCTTTTTTGTACTATTTCTTTTATTTGCCAAGCATAAAAGAAAGACCGAAACTAGATTGAGATAATTTTCACAGTTTGTTCCAGGAGAGCAACAGCAAGTTATGATACTTTCTCTCAGTTTCTAAGTACATAGAAGACAGGATTTGGTTTTTGTGATTTGTTGTTGTTGCTTATAGGGGTTTTTTTTTAAACAAGAATTAAAATCTGAAGGATTCATTTGAACAAAGGGGGTTTCAAAACAGAAGCAGTTATTGTAAGGTTAGCTGCAGAGAATCCTGATAAAGATCAGGGAAACTGGATGCAACAATTACAGCTCATCCCTTTACTGAAATCTAGGCCAGAAACAGGAAAATGGAATCTTCTAATTAGACTACTACTTTTGCAACAAAACCATCCTATGTTGGTGCTTATTATACAGCAAAGTCTGTCCACACCAACTGAATTAAATAAATTTCTAATGCCTGAGGAAATAAATAGAGGACAGGGGAAATCTCTTCCTATTCATTTTTCAGCTAATTGGGGGGATAAGCTTTACTAGAAACATTTTTGCAGTAACAGGTATGGCTCAGTACCTGATTTATTATGATGCAAGGGAACACACATCTAAGTTTACAACAAGAATTAAGTCCAATATTATCGGATAATTAATGTGACATTGACAAAGCAGCTTGCTGTATGCATACATTACTTAGCAAGCCTGAAATGTATTTGTCCTTTTCCCGAAAACCAGCTGTGCAATAAATCACAGAAGCATTTTTGTATAATTCTGCAAACTACAACTTAAGGACTGACAGCATTAAATCTGGTAATTTCTACCTCCCAGGATCCATGCAGTTTCTCTGAACTGGGCATAGCCCTACTGATATTTAACCACGGCAGGCACCTAGGCCTAAACACAGCAAAACGTGGCAGCACACAGGCTACCCCAAAGAAAATTCCCCTCTATCCAGCCCAAACAAGTACAACCCCACACACACATGATGGCAACACCTATCAAACAAGGTTGTTTTCAATTCTGAAACCTGAATAGCTAAGACCTCCCAGAACAAGAGAGACAGGCTCAAGAAAACTAACCGCTCCTTTACTCAAATGAGAGACTTTGGGGGAATTTTTTTTGTGTGCAGGAGAAATAATGCTCTGTAGTCTGAAAAAGAAAACATGAAAACAAACACATGGAAACATTGCTTTCTTTTTGCAATTTTCAGATGACTTTTCAGTAGGCTGCCTTTCAGCATCAAATTCTTCATCAGACTGAAAAATCAGTGAGGTGCTGGAGTCTCCGGAAGTGTTTAAAAAAATAAAAACCAACATAACAAATCAAAACATTTGCTAGGAAATAAAACAAGCTGCATCAGTTCAAGAGGGTAAAATAAGGCAAATCCATCTGGGGTGGACACTATGAGAACACTCTTTCTGTCACTCCTTAGAGCAGGGTTAATCAGGACTTGTCACCAGAATCACTTCTCAGGCAGTACTGAAGTGCTATGTGCAACACAGACCATTATGAGGAGAATAAACAAATGCTGGAGAATCTCAGAGATCTCCTGTGTCAAGCTGCCTGGAAGGCTCATGTCTTGTTCTGCTTTGAGCAAGGTCATATGAAGTCTGCTCCTAAGAAAGCAGAAGTTTGAGCACACTTGTGGTTGCTGTGCTCCGCTCAGGTTCAGCTCTGCCGTACACAACCACACGTTACACAGAAGGTAGAAGTGAGTTTATCGCTCCTGGTACCTCCTTGAACCACCCCTCCTTGAACCACAGCCACCACAGGTTTTGTTTCTGGTGCCATGTGCCCCAACACAGGAAGCCCGGGGCCAAGCAGGAAGCAGTGCCTGGCAGCAGGCTGGGAGCCGCGCCGCGAGTAATTAAGGAGCTGGCAGTAATTGCAAATAGCCCCGCTTCTCCCACAGTAAGTACCCGGCATTACTGCCTGATGCATTGTAGCTACTGACAGGTGACAGAATAATTTGTCTTTTATTCAACTCCAGTGCTGAATTATTGCAAGTTGGAGTTGTCTGTGGCCTAGAGGGAGACATTGTGCCGGAGTTTCATTTGCTGTTATTGAAGGCAAGAGGTTTATAAAAGTTAATGAAATACAGCCAGCAAAGAGACTGCAGAGGGTCTCAATCTCAGCAGCAGCAGCAGCACACAGATGCCTCTTGCTATTACACAGGGCAGCAAAAAGGCACCAGTCTTTCCAAGCTGTGATGCCACAGAAAATATTTCACATTTTCACTGGAACTGCTATTTTTCTATCCTTTGACTAACTCCTGGAGCTGTTAATTTTCCTGTCATTTTTTAATATTTTAAATCATGCACAGCAAGCTTATAGAACAGGCACTGAAATGAAGACAACAGTCCAATGCTATTAAATATTTTCATGCCTTAAGAGACTGTCCCAAGCAGTCTATGACTACAATTACCACACTTCAAAAATCTGCAGTTAAAGATGTGTCCTGCACCAGCCTGTTGTTAGGGAGATGGTCTTTACCTAATGAACAAGTTACACATGGACTGACTACAAAAAGTGCAAATGATTTCCAAAAAACTTTCTGACAGTTAAAAATTTAATCCTATATGAAGCACAGAAAATAATTTAATCCTAGTGTAAGATGAAAAGCACTTTGACAGAAAAAAAAAATTAACATTACTTTACAGCCATCACCAAAGGACTTAACACCTGTTTACACGGCTTGGTTGTGTGGGTTTAAAATAAATCTCACTAATACTTTGGGAAAAATCACGATGCTATTTGCTTTCTGGGATATAAAAAGAGATTAAAATGTCAGGAAAAGCATGAAGTTTCCTAAGATGCACTATTTACTGATAATGGCTAAATAACTTTCTCTCATTACAAAGGAAAATGATTCCGTAGCAGAATATCTATGGATATCCAGCCTGATGAACTCTATCTTTAAAGCAGCAATGCTTTTCCACTAGAATAACTTGAGGAAAAGAATTGCTCGCACTTTTCTCTTTTAAATGAAACAAAGGCAAAAAGATTGACCTTGAATGTCACTTTTATTACAGCAGCTCCTTCAGCTTTGTCAGAAAGCTCCAAGGTTACCAGTGCTCTGGAACCCAATTACACTGTGCATCACCACCAGCGCTGTTCTGGCTGCTGAGCCATTTCCTGAGCTGGGCAGGGAAACATCAGGCAGGCTCCAAAAGAGTTTCTCAGCGCCTTGCCTGTAAAAACTCAAAGCCCATCTCTATGGTATCAAAGCTGCTGCGGGCACAACTGAGCAGTGTCTCAGGGAAGATCCTCCCCTGAACTGCACAACGCTGAACTACTTTTTCTTCACTTGAACTCTCTCTCCATAAATCTTCACGCTCTGCCCCTTCTACAAGTACCACAGCAAAGCTCCTGCTGGAACACCACCTAATCCCCTCTCCATCCCCTGCAGCCGATTTTCTAGGCAAGTTGAATGTTGCAGTAATTCTTGCTCCGCTTCGGATCATCTCAGTCAGAGAGGCAAACAAATAAACAGAAAAAAATAGTGAAAATACAGGGACAGGTGTATAGGAGGCCAAAGGGGACCACAGAAGAATAACTGCTCGAAAGAACTGAGAGAGCTGAGAGGAAGGGAGAGTGAGAGTGTCAGAGGGAGGGGAAGGAAGTGGCTGAGCAGCACCTCAGGTAAAGCTTTCCTGTTGCTTTTGATTTCTGCTATGACCAAAGCTTCTCTCCAGCTAAAAAAATGAGGGTTTTAAACTACTAGTAAAAACTAGTAGGTTTTCAAACTACTGCAGAATAAAGTCGTTTATAAAACACATAACCCCCTAACCATAACCCACCCACATAACCCCCTGAACTTGTCATTCATCCCTGGGTGAGCTCTTAATTCTACTGCAGCTAAGTACTGCTGTACAGCACCCTCCAGTCAAAACGCCTTATTCAAATGATGCCTTAAGTTTTACATATATAAAAACAGTCCCATACGTTCAAATTTATTTACAGGTCCCTTCAGTTTTCCTTCAGCATTAATAGTAGTGAGATATCAAGCATTAGGGGTTTTAACTTGAAGGCTTCTGTCTGTCTGAGTAGGCACACTCTCACCTTTAAAAAATTGGAGGCTGTTCCTCACCTGACAACATTAGGCCTTAAGCCAGGATGAAAATTTCCTTTGCAAAGAAGTTCCAAGGCAAACAAGCTTTATGTAACTTATAAGACTTGCAGAAAGTTAACAGTGTATTCAGAGCAGAGAGAAGTGAAAATTTTTCTACTGAAAGTCGATGTAGGAACAAATAAAACTTTAAGAATAACTTTGATGTTCTATGAACTGTTTTCTTCTATTGTTACACTATGCTGCAGATTCATTTAGTACATACCAGCTACTCTTTGCTCTGTGGAAATGTAATCCTATTCCCCCCAAGTAAAACAGACTTTTTTTCCTAAGAATAAGCAAGATTGCACCCTTGCAATTACCTCCCCAAGAGTTATCAATGTACATTAGGCACGCTTGTTAGAAGTAGTTTGATCAGTATGTCATTTCGTAAAAGACTAAACGCTATATAAATCCCTGGAAATGATAGTATGAAACATTTTAATACTCTCTATACTCCATTCTCACTGCACTGAAGCACGCTGCATGCATATTTACCCACAGTGTTCTGCCTGAAGATACTCAGTTCTGCACTGCTGGCGAAATATGCTCAGGTTTCTGAAAAAAAAAGTTTCTCCTTAAAGTTTAAAGCATTTTCTTCTTCATTCTTGTTCATTCTTTGATGTACCATCTCTATAACCTACCTGCTTTTATGCTGCTCTCTAACCTTTTTCAAGCACCCGAACAAGCTGATTTGGGGGGAATTTTAAGGGGTTTTTTTGTTTGTTTCTTTCTTTGATCAGTTTGTTGGTTTTTTTAGAAAATTTCTTTAGTTGGTTTGGGGTTTTTTTGGTGTGTTTTTCTTTATTTGATTTTCCTTCTGCTATCCCAGATTTGGATTATTTATTCCAAATTATCTAGGTTCTCTTTTCTCACACTTTCTCCTTTTTTCCTATTCATGGAACCAGACTGTCTTCATGTTTTCCAAATGGCACAATAGAAGATCTGAAATCATAGGAGACTCCCATGGAAGCTCTTGCACAATTGTAAAGAATTGTGTTTGCCCTGAAGAACACTTTGTTAAAAATTCTGAAGGTTAGAATGTGCTCAAAGCTGATGTGATGTTCAATTTTTTTTTCTGCTAAGCCAAGCACAAAAACATTGAAATGCTTTTCAGATTATTGAGAAAATTGATAGTCTTCAACAAGCAAGACTCACCTTTCAGAACCTCACCATGAAAATAAGCTCTACAGGATTCCTACCCTTTTAACTTTGTTTCAAAAGCAGAAAACCCAAGTTTTTATAGCAGAAACACAGAACATAGCTTTTCCGTCCTTCTAAAAATGACACAGGAAAACATGATATGCATACAAATTTGAATACATGTCATCAACCAGACACTATACACTGAACCAGCCATGCACAAGGGATAAGGTTAATCCTATGTTCCTCATTTAATCTCATTCCAAACACTATGCTGATATGCAACTGTGGACATCAATAGGAAAACCAGAAGAAACCTCACAGGAAAGACAGCAAAATAGGTAATAAAAAAAGCGAATAATAATTAAAAAATGTTTTTATTTAATGACCCCAGCCTTTAGGACTGCCAAGCAGTTTGTCCATTTCCACCTCTGCCTTGTGCCTGGAGGAGCTGTTCAAGGGGAATGTTTGGTGTGCCATCCCTGTAGACGAGGATGGGAGTGCAAGGTGTCAGCTGGAGCACTCACTGCTCCCTGTGGCTAATACTGACTGACACTTCTCAGTGCTTGCTGTTGATGATAGTTTTGCAAAAGCTAAACTGGTTGGAGTGTAATAGTCCATGCTCGACAAGCGCCTCAGGCCAGTATTTCAGCTGGAAGTTCCTGCTAGAACAGCCTGTCATTTCCAAGAAACACTACATTTTTCTCTTCACCTTCTTTGCCTTTCTCCCCACCCCGGAAGACTTTGTTTCATCCATACTGAAATACAGCTATTTTTATTCAGTTATCATCAGATTTCCATATACATGCTCAAGGCACTGGAGTTTGATGGTGTATGCTAAAGGTCATCCAGCTAAACATTCAACTAGTTTTTATGTCTATAAGCATTCACCTATATACAGAAAAGTCAAGTGCTTTTTTTTTGTTTGATTACAAGTTTTAAGTCTACTGTCACTGATTTCCCAAAGCACTAAGCTTTTTTAAAAAATTCACATGCAGTGAACATACAACACCTTGAGGTTAATCAACATTATTTGCACTTGATTCTCCCAGGAAATGAAGGAGGGTCTTACAGAAAAAACTTCTGCATGATCAACAGAATCAAGCAGAGCTGCATTTACATTGCACAGGTAACATATTAGTTCACAGTTCCCACCTAGATATGTGTCAATGTTTCAGTTCAACATCTGTGTAACCTGATGAGTCTTGGAAAAATTCAGCTGTGGCTGCAGCCTGTGTAATGCCCGAGAGCAATGAGTGCTCACAGCTCTGATTCTCTTTTCTCTCATTTCTTTCTTCTCTCTCCCTTTCCCTGCCCTCACATCTCCCACACTGTATCCAAGTCCAGGAACAGACACACCTGATAATTCTGCACTAGGAACATAGTGACTCCATACAGCCTTAGTGTCTCTTTGCCCATTTTTGCAAGATGGAGGGACTCCAGGATCCCTGAAGGTAAAGAAATTGAGAGCTAAGTCAGAAATCAAACAGCCAGCAACACTGTTTTCTTGTTGGACTGCTGTTCAGCCTGTGTAGAAGTTCCCTCTCTTCACCGGGTTTTTTTATTCTTCCACACCTACTGTCTGAAGCAGACACTGGCCTTGAGAAAAGAGGCTTTTCTGCAGTCCACACATGCATTAATTGTGAGAAAGATTTCAGATCTTTATTATGTTTTCCCAGAGCAACTGAATGAAAAGTACCTGAAGAATTTATTAAAATATTACCACAAGAGAAAAAGACAACTGATATTTCATATTCCACCAAAAAATGTGCCAGATTTCTCTTCTGTGGCATGCAAAGAGAAATCACAGAACGGTTTGGGTTGGAAGGGACCTTAAAGATCATCTAATCTACTCCTCTGCCATGGGCAGGGACACTTTCCACTAGACCAGGCTGCCCCAAGCTCCATCCAGCCCGACCCCAAACGCAGCCAGGGATGGGGCAGCCACAGCTTCTAGAAGCAAAAAAACTGGGGAACACCAATAGAACTGCAAAGTAGTCCACACACATGTACAGAAAAGTCACGAACAAAACTCTCCCCCTTTAAACTTTCCATTAAGTGCTACACCTAGCTGACTTAAAAGCGAGTCTTCCACACTATAATGGACATTAAATTTTCAGCTACTGTAGCTTTTAGACTGCTTTGTCACAGGAGGGAACTCCCATGACAGTCATTCTGTGTGGTGTTGCGTGCGTTTATTTTTTACATTCGGCCATTGGCAAACACCAGAGTAAGAGTTTTGGAAGTGGGTGTCCCTGCACAACGGAAACCATTGCCATTTTGGCAATTAGGAAAAGTCTTTAGCTTCCGCCTTGTTTAAGGTGGGAAATACTCGAAACTACATGACATGCCTTTCTCTGTTATGAATATTGTTGAGGGAATGTGGTCAAAGAGCTGTCAGTTCCCATCAGAGGAGTATTTCTGCTGCAGTCTGCTTGGACCATCTCCTTTCACCAGGAGAGAGAAAGGAAAGGGTCGGAAGCAGACACAAGTTTCTCCTAGCAACTTTCCCAGGCAGGGATTGGGAGCATTTTATCACCACCCATGACTGGTTTGGGTTCAGTCAGTACTTTGTACTCTGGTTCTCAAAACTGTATCCAAAAGGGAGAAGTGTGCTTTCTTTAGATAAAGATTCATTTTGCTGTGTCAAACCCACTGTGCACAGATCTGAGACGCAGCACAAAGTGGGGTTTGTAACACGATCTGACCACGGGGAAGCCAAGCTGCTTTCAGAGAGACCCTCACATTTGGGAGGCTGTGAGCCCGAGCAGCCAAAATCTTAAAGGGTCCTCCCCAACATCTTCTGAACCGATTTACAAGTCTGACTTCAAAAGTCCCCAACATGCATTTACAAAGCCACTAACGACCCTTTACGGGATGTGAAACAGCATTACAAAACCCAGGGCCCAAACACTTCAAGGCCCCAAGACAGAGGCTGGCTGGCATAAAAGAAAATTTATTGTACAAAAAGCTTTAAAAGCTTTCAAAGCTTGCAGTAAATCTTTGCATTCATTCCTTTCCCCCACCTTACATACTCCAGTGCTTCAGCCCCCTGCAGTTACCTCGTACTTTAACTACAGTATCAACAACTAGTTTCAGAAAGAAGTTTTACAGCCATCACACAAAACTCTGTCTTCCTGCGACCAACACCAAAGTTTTCTCTAGGCTTACACCTTTCATTTCCTTTTCTCCTCATTTTTTGTAGTTACAGCATCAGACATAACCCTTATCCCTTTGGCTTGAGGCAACACTAAAATTAAGGTATTACTAAGCAGAGGCTTGCCAGTTTACAGCAGACACAGAACCTCCCAAAGAACTTAGAAGTATTTGCTTCCATTAGGGATAGGTCTGTACCTTGGAGTAAGGACTAGGCAAAAACGTAACTCAGTTAAGATACATGCAATTTGGTAGGTTTGTGCTGAAAAAAATAGCATGGATTTTATAGAAAGTAACCTTGAAGTGAGCTGAAAAAGTAACATCCCATAATTACCATAGTTAGCTGCTTCATAATTACCCAAAAGAGTGGTAAGAGCTTAAAAGCAATATAGCTAAAATGTCATATTAGTCGTACATAGTAAGCCTCTCTCAAGAACATTTTAGTTTTTACTTTAGGAACCAAAGGCTCTCTAAGAAAAGATGTCAATACAACTGTGCAATTTTACCTGGTAAGAACCGAGACAATGGCAATAAAGAAGCCAGGATAAAGGAATTCTTAATTGGCCTTGTGCCCTTTCCAGCTGGAAAGGTCAGCCTGAGTGAATACATGGGCCTGCTTCTATCTTAGGTTCACCTGAAACACCTGGTTGGCACTCGAAGGCATTTCATCTCTTGCCTTCATAGCAGCCCAAGCATTTCAGTATTGAAGCTGAAGATGCCAAACTTGGACATATATACCAGAATTTACATAGTACTGCAGACTTTAAATAAATCAAGACATAAATAAGGCTTTCTGTCGCTTTCTGTTTTTAAATATACTTAACACATACAGTGACACATATCGCATATACTTCAGGGGGCACAGGTATTTTGCAAGAGAGATGACAGGCTGCCCCATGGCTGGAAGACACACCAGTGCCTCTGTTAACTGGGAAGAAGAACTCACTAGGCTCTTCAAACATAGGAATTCATGGCATCCTCTCAATACATTTTACATCTCATATGCACACAGCCACAATTCTGACATAGCTGTTCTGCCCTTAAGACATGTTAAAGTGGGAAAGAGGGAACCAAAATTTCACTGCGAAGCCAAAAAACTCACTTCAGCCGGGAAGGAGACAGAAACCACATCAGCCCAGACAGCCCCAAGAGACCCTGAGGTCCCGTCCCCACCACCCGGGCAGCCCTGAGAGCCGCTGCACTGTAGCACCGCACGGCTCTACCCACTAGAACCCACCGGAGAGGCTCCAGAGCCCTCAGCACCGAGCCATCACGGCCTCCCCACGGCAACCCTCCTTCCCTGAGCACCGACAACACTCACCTAACCAGGCTAATCAGCACTGCAAAAAATCCCGTCCATCCTTGTCTCCCCTCTCATCAGCTCCTCTTCCCCGGTCCGGGACACTCCTGTCCCTCGGCGGTGCCCGCACCGAGGGGCTGCGCCTCAGCGCTCAGGGCCGCGGCCTTCGCACCTCGCCCCGCCCTCAGCCTCGCTCACGCCGCCTGGTGCAAAGGCCAGCGCTCGCTAAGATACGGCGAAGCCAATTGGGGTATTTTAATACTCGCCTGCCCCAAGCCGCCTTGTGTCCCTCTCTTACCTTGGAGGATCTCACAAGTAAATAATACGAATTTACACAGCTCCCCCCGCTCGGCCCCCGCCCCAGCCCTCAAGAGCCCGCGCGCGGGATCCGCCATTTCCCGCCCTCAGGCGGCGCGGGCCCGGGCTCCCCCGGAGCCGCTGCCGGCCCGGCGGTGCCGGCTCTCCTCCCCTCAAGGCTACAGCAGGCAGATCAGTGAGAGCGGCTGTGGAAAGGACAGCGATTAAAGACCGGAGGCAACAGCGGTGACCGGAGATGGAGGTGGGGGAGCTGCGTCCCTGACGCCTTGCTGTCGGCTGTAGGCACGCTGTACTTGCACAGGCTGTACCTGGTGTGGAGCTGCACAACCCTGGCCAGCTGCTTGCTCAGGTTATTTTCCAAAAGTGCTGGTTCATCAGTGACTTACCTGGTTTGGTGGGCAGGCTGCCACTAGATCTTTGAGACCCTAATTGTAGATCACAGGCAATATCACCAAACGGTTTTATTAAATTCCAGCTAGATATTTAAAATCCTATTTTCTAGACTGTTATACCATGTGGTCATTAGTAATAACATTCTCAACCTTACTACTTGTAACCACCCATATAACCTGGACATATGAGCAATCTCTAATTAATTAAAGTCTGGTGGCAAAGTGGCAGCTGATTGCAAAAAAATTGATAACCCACTCAAAAATCCAAGAAGACTTCATGTAGCAAAAGGGCTCATAGCTTTAGCAGAGAAAGTTTGGGGAATTTAGAAGGGTTTTGCACCAGTGCTGAACCTGGTATATTTTGTACTCTGTATTTTGCAGCACTTTGCACATTGAAGAAGAGCAAAATTATTACCGGTTTCCAAAAGTTCCATCTTAGAAATCAGTAGTGGAAAAGCTAAACAGGATTACATAGGCCAAAATAAACCTGAGAGAAATGTGTTATGCGAAGATTAGAAAAATTAGGCCCAGTTTTGAAAGAAAGCTTTACCAAACCTTCAATCAATGCTTTTCATGGCAATTACCAGCATAGTTTTTGTGAACATCTTGAAGATTACCTTCCCTCTAAAGGCCGATCCCATTTCTTTGGTGATAAAGCTGATGGGATTAAGCATAAATGCATTACTGTGAATAATGCATCATATGATGAGTTATATTGGTTGAGTCTGAGTAACCTCTCTGTCAGAGGTAAATTTAGCGCAGGAAACACTGCCTACCCACTTTGCAGAATCCAGTTCGGTCACATTAAGCTTAATGTGTTACAGCAGAAGACATCAGGCATGGCTTTTCCAGCAAGACTGTACAGGAGACTGCAGGTTATGAATGTTTCACAGAAGTCAAGTTAATTGTAGCATTAAGCATCAGCTTTTTGTTGGTATGATGTACCACAGTCAGACCTCGGGCTGCGCTGCCCTGGGTGTTGAGACGTGCAAGGAAACACTCCATCAGTCAGCTCCCAGTAGGCCTCTGCCTTATCCCCATGTTACAGAATTTTTCACAGCCTATTTCTAAGCACAGCTTTCTCCCAGCCTTCAGAGCAATACAAATTTGTAAGCAAAGCAGGAGTTTAGGGGTTAACAATAATTGGAGGGAAATGTTCACCCCTTGTAGTTGCTAAATGTGCATTTGTTTCACTTTAATCACCCACTAGTGTTGAAACATTGTTTGTGTGCCTGGATATAATTTATAATATATAGCTCTATACTTAATGCCTATATTTAAAAGTGTATGAAGTATATGCATTTATCATTCATAATATATAATGACATAATCAAGTTTTAGCTTCTGAAATGAACAGTTCCTTTATGTTTTTACCAGGTATCCAACAGAAATTTGGAAACTCTTTAGATTAGCCTGATCCACTTTGACTCAGCTTATTTATGGAATGAGGAGATGGCAGTGTGTCCCCTGTGATGTGAAGTGCAAGGAAGGATCTAGCACACCTCAAAGTGATTTTGTTTAATTCATGCAAGTCCGTGGGTTTCAGGAATTGGTTTAAGGCTTTCTTCATCTAATTTTATGTAGCTTCTACCCGTTTGATTGTGTTACTGTGCTCAAGGGCCCACAGCTCAGGGAAAAGTGGTTCTGCTCTGTTCACGGCATTTCAGGCTTAAGGCCAAATGGAGCTACACAGGTGTAAATAAAGGGCAGATTCGGTTCCCAACATCCCTTATGCACGACCTGAAGCCTAAGTCATAAGAGAAAGGAAAAAATGGACTGAGTTCCTGCCTTATTTAATTCCCCTAATAACTACTCCATTCTTTAATTACACTTTGGTAGTTGCAGAACCCAGGAAAATACTTATATTTAGTCCATGTGACTGGAGTTTGTGCTTTTAAATTTAGGTCACTGATTTGTTAAATACATCCTGTAGTTGTATGGTCAGGAACTGACTTACTGTTAATCTGTTTGACATTATAATTATTCCTGTCATTGAGTTTACAGCTTCTCCTTTGAACAGGGCACTTCAGAACAATCCCTGCTCAGAGACCTTTCTGCTAGACAGGGCTATAGTTTAGAAGGTCTGCAGTACTGCTGATATATGAACTAGCAATTAAGGTCTGATTATACATGTACTGGAAGCCACTGACTCATCTTCAGCAGCACGAGTATACCAAGGTGTAAATCTGTGCTAAACACATGTGCTGATCCTTTCTCATGGATGGGCAGAGTAGCAAATGCCCATTTATTTTTCCCAAATGGAGAAAGGGATATCAGGAGAAACAGGCTTTTTTAGCTTTTGCCTCTCAACTACGTCTGACTTTCCAGTTTCAGAGAACTGATCCTGTTTTTACTGAGGAAAGGAAGTTTAAGAGCAATCATTCTACGCCTCCATGCAACATATCCTTGTGCCAGGTTCTGGTTCCACTAAAGAAGGAAAATATTCTTGTATTTTAGAATTTGCTCATTCACCAGAATTATGAGATAGCAGACTCTGAACTTGAGCTGTGGAGGAAACAGAAATGGCTTTGACAACACCTACTGCAGCAATTTTGCTCTGTGGGTATTAATTAGACAACATGAAAAAAATGCTTAAAAGTTCAGGGCTGAACTTTTCTTGCCAAAAGTAGTAATTTAGCTGTGAGACCAATTCATCACGTTTTCAAAATTGGTTCCTGGTCGGTACCGTGGAAAAACACCACCACCGTGTTCTTTAGCCAAAAGGATGTAGCCTGATTTGCTGAATGTAAACTCCTGCAGTCTCCATTGAGCAGGTACCTGGACTGCCTGGCATGAGAGCACGTCAGCTGGTTGTAATGCAAGACATCTTCATCCTCATGCAAACTGTTAATATTTAATTTAGGCATGCCCAGTGTGCAAATACATAAGTGTATTAATTCCTTTGCAGTCTCCTGATGTATACAGCAGCTCTGTGATTTGATTTGAATTGATTTTGCTGCTAACTCTGGTGACCTCCAATAAAAAATTGTTGCATTCACCACAAAGTGATTTATGATGGCAGAACTCTCTATTATATAAATACTTTCCAATGCATTAGTCAGAAATCCACTATCTTACTTCATTAAACCAACAAATACAATCAATTCATATCTGATTTACAGTTTTTGTGCACGGAGAAATGATTTTACCTTTATGCCAAATGGAGTTGAAATGTAGTTCATATAATAAGAAATGTCTCTGCCTTAGTGTGTAAGTGCCACTAATCAAAATCAGAGCCCACAGTTCAGGATTTAAGCTCTGATCACTCTCTGGCTCACACATTACAGGAATGAAATGCATATGCATGTTTTGATAAACAGTGCTGAGCATTAGCACTGTGCCTTTTTGTAGCTAAGCACCCGCCTAGTTTTAATCACAATGGGAAATGAGAGGCACGGCTTGAATACCAGCAGGAACAAATGACATTAGGAGACAAAGTGTTTACCAGCAATACATTAGTTATGTGCCTCTCCTCTCAAAACAGCCCCCAGTACTTTAATAGGTGTCTTGTGTATGCTGATATGTGTATCTTAAAAATATTATACACAGGAATCACTTCAGTTGGACTTGAAATGCAGATCCAGGACTTGCTTCCTATACATATGTATGCAGAATAACACATTTTCAGAAGTAATGTGTCTTCTAATTTAAAAGGATGGATGTACTACTGAATCTATGGCTCCTTATTACAACACAGAGTCAATAAAAAGAGCGCTCATCCAACTGCTCTGCAGTCCATCGATAATTCTGCCAGAACCACTAAGCACTACATTGCCTGTAGAGTCCCTCTGTCCCAGTTATTTGCATCATAATTTTGAAGTAAAACTAGTTGGGGGAAGGTATTGGGTCATTTTTCCCACACTGACCCTAGCCCCTTGTGTTTGGAGTGTGGGGAATAAGGAAGGTTTTAAAAACCTAAAGCAGAAAATGAAAATAATGGAACATTTTCTGTGCATGTGTGATTTAGTTACTGAAATACTGCAAAGAGATGAGTAGTAGAGGGAGGGTTCTGTGACACATCCTCTTCATTTGGCAGGTGTGCTTTACCAGGAATTGGGTGAAACCACCTCAGCCCTCTGGAGATGACCTCCAGGCTCAACCAAGGGAAGGTGGCACTTTCTTGAGCAGTAGCTTCAACACAACTAAGCTCACCATCTCCTTTACTTCTGATGGCTCCCAGTGAGAGGGCACTGGCCAGCCTGATTTTGGGGGGCTTCTCTCATGTGTTGGCTGTGCTGAATTCCCCAGCAGTCAGCCAAACGCAGCGCTTGGCTCCTGCTCACATGGCTGTGCTACACAGCACAGGCAGGGCTTTGCTCTAACCTTGCACTGTCTAGAAACCCGAGACAACCTGCATGGGCTCTGAATGCTAATGCCAGGGCCTGCTACCCAAACACGAGGCACGCTGGAGCCTAAGCCCTTCTTAAGATTCTATGCAAAGATGAATGATTAATAGCAAATCCAAGTCATGCTCGAGGTTCTGCTGATGCACAGCCCTCCCACTCTCCCACACTGATAGAGGAAAGGGCCCTGCCCGTGGCTGCTGCTGCGAGGGCTCTGCCTTTCTGCCTTCCTGATGTTATGATTTCTGTACCATCTCCTGCACCTCTGCAAAGACACACTTCAACTGCATGTGGAAACGTGTGTAAGTCCAGCAGAGTGAGCAGCTGCTGCCTGCACCCACCCCTGCTCCAGGCTCAGCAGGAGCCACCTGTGTGATTTTCAGCAACAAAAAACCGTTCAGCCCCCAACATCTGGACTAAAGGAACAACTCACACACCAATCCATTGCTAACATTCCTGTTCTTTGTGGGCACAGGTGAGACATCAGTGGGGAACTGTTATCAACACACTTGGCATTACGTAATTTGCTAGACAAGTTACTTTTGAACTTCCAGGACCCAACACTTCCAGTTCCACAGCAGGCTTTTTTCTGTAGGGACTGGCAGGACCCTGTCTAGATGCCTGGAATGTCATGGGACACAGGCAGAGGAATGAATCTCTCTTTCTTTGAGCCCCTCAAGCTAGAGCAGTAACTCTGCTAGCTGTCAGGAAATAACAGCCCCCTCTCTCTCTCTGAAGCAAAATATCCGACCTTGATCATAAAGTCTGTGCCCTGCACCATTAATAGGAAAAAAAAAGAATAGAAAATCCAGGAAACTATAGCTGGGAAGGAACAGAACCACAACTCTTCACGGCATCTAAGAATAGTTTCTGTTCTCTCTGCGATGCAAGAACAAGAGGGAAAGGATAAAAACCACTGGTATCAAAGGATTTTCCTTGTCAGAAAGGGTGCATTTTTGTCCTTACTAAAGGAATTCAAAGTGGGTTTGATTCATTTAGACAGTTCAATGATATCTCTGCCTGTCATATCTGTGGACTTTTTCCAGCTAATTCATTTTTTATCAGCAGGTAAAATGTTGGTATATCTTCCAAGAGTTTCTAAACACTAAACTGCTGTTTCTGGAATCAGAGATTCTTTCATACATGATACAAGAGGTTGGATTTGCCACTAGTTCTAAGAAACCTGCACAATTACACTGCAATATACTATGAAACCATCTTCATAAAGATGGATTTAAGAAAGACATCAGATGAATACATAGACAAAGCCTGACTTCCAAAACCAAAGTCCATTTAAGAAGGTATTTCTCCTAGGCAAGGACATTTCTCAGCCTGATGCACTATCAGAGCATTTTTCTGTAAGACTGCATTATTTCTATGTTAACTTCATGCACAACTGAGTGCATAATTCATAGGTCAAAACTATTTGTTTCATGTTTCCTTACATGCTCCTTTTTCCCCTTGCCCCCTGTTACACCATGGCACTACAGGTTCTTTGTGCTGCAATGGTGTGTGCTGGGGTGGGGCAGAGACCAGTGACACACCCTTGATTACGAGGTGCCTGAGGAGTGGGCCAGGTGTAAGTGCAGCTCCTTAAGAGCTGACATTCAGAGGAAGGTCAAAACAGAAACTTCCTCCTAATTTGGCATCCCCAATTTTGCAATTGAGTCCTCTTGCTGAATGGTAAGAATGAAAAGCAATGACATAAATAGCCCCCAAGGCTCTTGAAGCTGAGGCTGACCAGCTGTTTCAAACATAGCTGCTCACAGGCAGAGGGTGAGAAGAAAAGGAGAGTTTTGTAACTACCACAAAAAAAGTCTTGATGGTTGTTCACCTGTAGTGCCTGAGCTAAGAACCTGACACCTGGCTGCCCGTGTAATGGCACTGATGGAGGGGAAATTACCCAGGCTGGGGTTAATAAACCCCATTTGGACAGCGTGCTTTTCTGGCTGTGCATGTGCTCCAAAATAGAACTTGGAATAAATAAATTATTGGAAGACCTTCTTGGTTATGAAAAAAAATAAGAGTTTGCATGTGTTTTCAATAAGATGAAGGCTTATTTCTTGGCCATCTCCCCACTGAGAGTCCAGTTGTAGGGATGTCTGCCCTTGCCTAATCTTTCCAGAGTGGGAATGCTGCTTGTATACTTAAAATATCACAGGAAAATATTGCCAAAAAAAGTATGGAATAAGTTTGGTCAGTTGCAAAACCCCCTTCTGTGACTAGGTGATAAGCTTACATTAGCAGATACGGTGCTCTTACAGAGAAAAAGTGGTATTTTGAAATTACAACCCACAGTGCTTTCTTCAAAGCAAATAGCCAAGGGCAGAAAGAAAACACCTCAATGACTAATGAACCTTCTGTTAGTGCAGTGTGCATTGTGTTTAGATGTTTGGCTGAGAGGGTGAAAAAATCACCTCCTTTGGTGGAGCTTTCTTAGCATGGTGCCAAAAAAGCCAGACAGAAGAGACTTCTTGGTGGCCTCATAGTAGGCAAGCCTTGCTTAAATGATATTTTGCTCTGTGAAATGTATGCTTTTAGGTATTACCTGTAGATATTTCTTTTACATGTGTTTTCTCTAGAAATGATTTTGTCCTCAGAATGGTGTGAGGCCATTTATCTATGACTTTCAGGCCTATCACATGAAATTAAGCACCAGAATGCTCAGTAATTAGAGACCTCACCCTGGAAAATGGATAATGACGGAGTCCTTGAAATCAATGAAGGTTAAAGCTGCTGTTTATAACAACACTTTTATAAACCCAACATAAGATGTTGATTAGGATATTATATCAGCCACATAACAATTATATTTAATGCTGCAGGGAGAGTTTATTTTGAGCATTGCATGACCTCACAGATTTATCCAGGAAATAACTCCCCTACTTTGCAAAGAAAACAGATATTGTGCTTTGTTCAAACTTGTCCCATGTCCATTCACTTCTCACAGATAGTCACTTAGGGACATAAAGTACACATGGGGTGTTCCTGAAAAGAAATGTCTGCAGAAAATCAGCAAGCCCAAGGTTTTGTTCCCAATAGGAGTGTGTAAATGAGCCGTATGTCAGCCAAAGCTCAGACAAAAGTTCCCAATAAAATAGCTACAAATTGTATTTAGGTCAGTTTGGGATCTACTGATGGTTAAAATGAATAAATGTGTTCTCCTCTTGTCGTGCCTGCCTGAGAGGCTGCCTAGCAGGTGGCAGATGTCCCAAGCCTGGAAACATTCAAGGCTGGGCAGAGTTCTGATCACCCTGATCTAGCTGAAGATGTCCCTCCCTGTTCAGTGCAGGGGGGCTGCACTAGGTGGTCTTTAATGGTCCCTTCCAACCCAAACCGTTCTGTGATTGTGACCTTCCCAAAGGACTTACATGGATGAACAGAAACTTTGCTCATGAATCCACATTATTAAGTAATTACAGCTTTTGGAAATATGTTGGTTTAAGTTCTTGCTTTTAACAGAAGCTTTATAAATATGTTATGATTTTGCTTTCATATAAGAATTTTAATCTCACAGGCAATAAGGTTCTCCAAAATGATCTGTAATACCTCATATTTACCCCTGAGCAAGAATTCTCACACAGGCAGTACCTAGTGCAAGGTAACCCCACACCCTAATTTCTCTGTTTGTGTTCCTGCAGTTAAACCTTAAATGTGCCCTTAAAATGTTAGGAAGGATCAGACTTCCTTAAAATTTGATGCATGCTATTCATAATGAGTTAAAGATTTCAGGGGAGGTGGAGTTGTTTTAGTACTCTTCAGGGCTTACAAGCGTTTGGATGTTTGCAACAAGATGTGTTTTATTTTTCTGGTCAAGAACTGAAAAAATAAAATTATGAGAGAGGAGAAAAAAATAACTGACCTTCTCTAAACACTGCAATTTTTGTAACCTGAAATCGGATCTGCCTTCCATTACATTCACAGAGCACTGTCAGCATGAACATGACTAGAAAGATGATCTCTAAATCCTTCTGAAAAGTTGAAGTCCACAGGTTTGCAGTAGATCTTCCTCTGTGTTCTTTTGTCTTTAAATGTGCTCTCATAAAGAATCCACAAACTACAGAATTTGATGTATTATTTCTCACTTCTGGCTGCATTCAGCTTTTAAAGTCGAGGCCCTGATCTAATTTTAGTGGCTGTGAATCGTTTCTTTGACTGAAAAGAAAATCATCAGAGAATTTTCTTGTATTGCCCTATCTCCTAATGGACAAAGATAATGCTGCTCTAAAAAGTTCCAGATTTCATAGAAGCAAGGTTTTGAGTTTAAATAGTCTGTATTGGCCAGTCAAAGACTTCTTTCTGGCAGTGTCAATAACCTTAAATACTGCAGATCTCTAAATTATGGAACCTATTAGATGAGAACTTATTATAGACTTACTGTTATGAAAACTACTAGATCATAATGCTTTCCAGCTCAGCATAACTCAGTTATTATGCTTTATGATTTTTAATCCCTCATCTGGGATTCTAAAGTGAGTGAAACTCAACACTTGCAACTATACAAGAGGGGAAACTTTCTACACTGTGCCTTGTTTCTGTGCCAGAGACTGTATAACCGAGGATTTCTTTCTCAAACATCCCACGTGGAAGGTTATATTGTTTAAATAATAGCTTTAGACCCACACGGGTAAAATAAGACACCTGTTATTCTTTCCTCTTAGCCTTGGTATCTGGGTAATAATAAGATTCATTCTTTCAAAGTCAAAGCAGCAGGCCTGTTTCTTGTGATTTTTCTGCTTTTGTTGGAAGGTAAGTTAGCAGCATCAATTGTATTAGTGTTTCTATCAACACCCACATTAAATATGTTTCTTTATGGGAGACATCACATTCCAGCCTACTCTGGACGTCTAAATTTGTATCTTTCATCACATCCGTATTGAAATCCTGCTACCACCTGGATTCCTGTAGGGTTTACTTAGTGAAATGCTCAGAATATTTCTGTTCCAAGCATCAAATTAAAAATTAACTGAAGTTTATACTTAGGCAGGACAGCCAGTAAACCACAGACACTTCCTCTTTCACTTCTGTCTTTCTGCTTTTTTGTACTGTTGGAGCAAATTCCCATAATCCAAATCAGAATTTGGTACATGCTGTGCTTTTTTGGTATTCCTTTAAACTGCATTTATTTTCCCTTATTTTACAAGTTTAGAATGCCTTGGTGGCACTGCAGCCTTTTGCACTCTTTTCCATGTTGTGTGAAATTTAGAAATGGATATGTGAATTATAACAAGGTTTTCTGGGATTTTCCTGTTGTATTGACTGGAGAGCTTAGGACAACTATTTCAGCTGAGGGCTAAATTCCCTGATGTCTGTGCAGTCTCTGGTCTGCCTTACAGCCTTATTGTAAGGAAAAATACACTGGTTTTATGTGCTTCTGGATAAGACTGAACTCAATATCCACACTTCTAGAAATGCAGATTTTTTTTTTTCTCTCCAAGTTATTCACATCCTTCAGAATGATTCTTGTTTCTAATTTTACTCAGAAGGTCTCAGAGCTTGCATTTTTCTCATTTTCCAGTATTACAACTAGAACACAAACATCACAACACTTAGTTCAAGGGGCACTTTCATATGGGCCGGGCACTTTCTTCTGGCGAATAGTCACCGTTTCTAGTGAAACAGCCTCATCTAATCACTGACAAATGCTCTGTGCCTTCCTTCAGGGTACAGCCATGTTTATGAATCTACAAGCAACAAGAACCATTATAACGAAATTTCATTAACCCCTGCATAACGTGTTAATTTGGCACTGAAATAGCTGCAGTGGAGTGCCCCTTAGCAAGAATAATCAGAGACATGAACCAGGGAGGGAGTTACTTTATCATTCTCCAAATGAGAAAAAACAAAATACATACCTTAAGGAGTCTTAAAAGTGTATTTGCGTTTGAGTTTTGTGAGCTCCCGATTTTAGCCATAGTACTTGCTTTGGCTTTGTGTCCTTGTTTAAAGAAGACCATGGGATCGGATTTCTTTTTTTTCTACAGGTACCCAGTTATGTTCAGACCATGCTCTTTGGACTTTAGGGAGTAAATATGTACCATAGACATACCTCCAGCCATCTGGGGTCTATTCTTTGCATTTCACAGTAGGCTGTTACTATTTCTGTTCTATTTCATTGCAGGTGCCATTTATTCTTCAACTCGAACCAAGTTATCTCATTCATCTGATATAGCTAGGATTGTTAACCACAATTACATACAGGCTCCAAAACCAGCTCCAAAAGGGATATGTTGCTGTGTATAGTTTTGTTTGCCAATTCCTTCTAGTTTTTTGTGAGACAAGACACTCCGATTCAGGCCAGGGAAAGCCGTGACAGGATTGAAACTAAGGTATAAATTCTATAAGCCTATTAAAATCCTAGCTGAATGCAAAATTTAGGACATGCTTAGCTTTAAACATTTAAGTAGACTTGTTTTGCTGAACTGAGGTCTAAAGCTTCCTACTTAGAATGGACAACATAACTTAACTTTAAACTCACGATCACTGGGAATGAGCTAATGCAGAAATCAATGGTAAAACCTAATGGAAAGTGAGAAGATTTGAAGTTTCACTTTTTCTTTTCTTCCCTTTGAATAGTACTATG
Source organism: Nicator chloris (assembly GCA_013400495.1). Classification (NCBI taxonomy): domain Eukaryota; kingdom Metazoa; phylum Chordata; class Aves; order Passeriformes; family Pycnonotidae; genus Nicator; species Nicator chloris. Next base: position 27,660 of record WAAE01003136.1, read on the forward strand.
TTCTTTTAGTGCTCTTTTTCCCTCAGTCCTCCCCACCTACTATGGCATACCTATAAATGCATATTTAAGAAGGCTAATTAAGGACGTAGTCAAAGCAAGAACAGTAGAAGGATGGACTCAGAAAAAGGGTTCAAGCATCAAAGAGCAAATTAATACCCATAAAAAAAGAAACAAAAACAGGAGAGAGAAAATGAAAAGGAGAGGAAAGATAGTTTGCTCTGTGCCAGTAAGTAAGCTGAAAATTACACTCCCAGATGGATACCAATAGCCTTTTCTGTCAGCAGTACACCAGCATTACTGCCACATGATTGAACATTATATATATTTCTTGAAGTTTAAGGGACTTTATGTAAGCATCTAGCAAAAATAATTAAGGAGCTTGCTCCAAGCTTCACCCATAAAAGTGCTGTGGTATCTGGTTTTGCAGAATAATAGGATATTAAAGCATCCATGGAAATGCCTATTTACCTGCTAAATGGATGTGTACAGCCCTAAGTGTGGATACAAATTCTCCAGGAGCAGCTTTTCAGCTGTCATTTCATGTGATGTTTGATAACAGCACAGTGTGGCTGGGCAGAAGCCCAATTGCCTTGAGAAGGCTGAACAGATGTGGGACACTGCCTACAATTTCCCTATGGTTAAGGTCAAGGACCAAAATTTCTAGTTTAAAAAAAAATTATTGCAGGTAGCCAAAACATCTTAATCAGCTGTAAAGAACACAGCTACTGCTCAGAAAATCTGATGAAAAAAGTAGTCTTTGAATTATCTTTGAACATTTACTCTGAAGTTCTGTTCATGTACTCAGGTATTTGTATTCAGGCACGTTGATTTGCTACCAAGGGGTGAGACTGCTGGATCACCTGGTTGTTAGCATTTGGTTAATGGAAATATAAAAATGTGATGGGAAGAAAGCACAACCCCATTTGATCCTGTTTCATTTCAACTCTGTTTTGAACAAGCCTGTCCAAAAGTATGACATGCCATATCTTAGCCACCCATGTAATCCAATCTCAGTCTTTGTTTCACATGAGATTTGGAGGTGGAAAGAGGCATTTTGTTATGAGTGCCTGGCAAAATACCTACAAGCAAAGAACAACATAGAATGTAGAAAGAGTGACTCCTTGTTCATGCTCACCAAAGTCGGTAACAGGCACTTAAAAAACTTTATTGTTAGTTGAAATGCTTTTGTAGTCTCCAAAACAATTTCATAGTGACCATCAAAAATTTATTACCTATAACAAGGTGAAATGGAAGGTCAAAAATTAGTGGATTACCTATAACAGATTATGAGTATGACCGAGGTAATATTTATGCACTTTTAGGGACTTACTCAGAAGAGACTAATTATGAGAGGCACTGCCACCAGAAAACACATGAGCAAAAGAACAATATGCTGTAAAGGGTTTTAAAATGTGTCCAAGAAAACACTGACGGTTTGGATTAGCATTTGCCTAATTGCTAGAGCTGTGAGCTGTCAGGAACCCCTTCCACCTAGCTCTCTGTGCCTAAAGTTGCTTTAAAATACTGGTCCAGCCAAAATAACAGCATTGGGTGAGTTGAAGCTGTGATTCCTCAACTGGAATTAAAGCTAGAGGACCTCCTACACAGAAGGAGTTTTACTTTAGTCCCAGTTTCTCTGGGGAAAATGGATGAGTAAATTGCCTTTAGGGCAAGCACACTTACAGGCTGAGCAGAGTAACAGACCTTACTGCATCCTACTGCAGCTAACTGATCCAGGAATAAGCTTCCTAAGAAATGCCAAGCCAAACAAAAGACACCCTGACAGTAGAAGTACAGCCCTCCTTGGTGACACTGGACATTTTCCCTACCGCTGTGATACGTTCTAGCTCATTTTACAGGAACTGACACTGTCTGCAGCAAATGATGGCTTTGAGTCCCAGAAGTATTGATGTTGTGGAAGCCTTCCCAAAGTGCTGACTGTTCATTTCTCAAAAACCAGCTGCTTTGAAAATGTTCCAAGCTGAGGAGCCAAAACCATAACTGTCTTAAAACTTCAGGTTTGTCATGGTGAATGCCAAAGACAAAGCCTTTCCAATGTTTACAGGGATTTTTTCCCCCTGTTATATTGTATGCGAAGCCTGGCTTTGGAGAGCCTGTAGAACATAAAAAATAGCTAAAAACCAAACCCTGATTTACTCCGTGTGTAAGCTGTGCTAAGTTACACACTTAGAAAACACAACACCTCTAATATTTCCAGACTCTTTGCAGGAAATACCAAGCAGCTCAGTTTAGACATTTAATATTCTGTCTTATTTGTTGGATAAAACATTTAATTTCTTGGCTTCATATTATTCATGAGGAACCAACATTTGACGTGAAGAACATTTTGATGGAACATTTGGTGCTCTCAAATATAAGTTGCTTCTTGATTGTATGCAAGTTCTTAGAAAATTAGAGCCATGATGCTTGCATTCACAATTCCAAATTTAAGTGCTGTAACTGTTCTGCAATTGTTGCTTTAAAGGCTCTGGTTTGGCTAATGCTCATAATCTCCCAAGATGAACTAACACGGTTCAAATACAAAAGAACTTGGTGATGGAGAATGAGGGACAAAAAGCTCTCTCTATCAATTTTCATGACAGGTTTCTACAATAGAAGTCTAAGGGTCATATGCACCAGGGCTGGCGTAGGACATCCCATCCCACAGCTCCAAGGACAGACTCATCTCTCCTGCAGTGTACTCCCTGCACTCTCCCTGTAACTCTGTTTCCCACTTGTGAGCACCTTTCCTTCTGACAGGGAAGGAACCCTGCTGAGCTGTCCTTTTTTCACTGGAGGCTGCTCTGTCTCATGTCTGGGACAGCAGCAGCTTCTCTGCTTAGCAGTTTTTCAGCACTGTTTCCACCATTTTTCCATCTACCTTTCCTCCATTTTGAGATTTCCAGTATGAGTAGGACTCCTGTTAGCTACTGGAAAAGAGAAATATCATTAAATATTTTTGCTGGATGGCAATCAACTGCACTTCTTTCACTCATGGCTCTTCGAACATGCAAGTAAAGCAGAATCATTTGGAATAGACATCCTTTATTTTTATATTCTTTTTTCTCCCCCATCTTCATTGTGCTTTATTGATAGGTGAAAGACTAATTTAGTCTCAAGAGTGTTCTTTGTCCACCACAACTATTTCATTTCAATAAATAACCTTGCTGTGAATACATTTTAATCAGTGATTTCATACTTGGAATTGTGCAATTGTAATACAGGAGGCGTGAGGACCTATTGAAATAATATAAAAAGGGCATAATTATTTTCAAAAGCTCAATTGGAATAATGCAGGTAAAAATTTCCCCTGCTGGCATCTGTTTTCTGTGTCCAATGTATCATTAGCACTTCACATTCTCTCTGTACTTATGAAAGGGTAGGCTACAGGTTGTGCAGGATGCTCGCACAGTGCTGGAGATTTTTCATTCTTTGTTTGCTGTTCCTTGCTGAGATCATTATAATGAAGACAAGATTTTTATTTCATTTGATAATTTCAGTCTAATTGACTGAAAGATATTACAAAGAAAAATGGGAACAAAACCCAGAGATTCAGGACGATTTTCCTGACTCTATGGGCCTGGCCTGGGATTCTTTCATGCAATGTGGAATAAGTAAAGTAGGGTCTAAGAATAAAAAAATCAAAACCTTGCCATACGTGTTGCTGCTGAGGGCGGGCTGACAAAGAAGGGCTTTGAGGAGTGAGCAGAAGAAAAATCTTAAGAAAAGCATAAGCTCATTTCAAATCTGAATTCGAACCTGCAAACAAGATGCTGGGCTAGAGGAACTTGGTATAAAAGTAAGGGTTGTGACAATGTCTAGGATGGATTAAATCAGGCACTGGTTACCTTTACTAGGATGTAGCTCAGTTAGTTTGGCCATTGCTCTCAGGACACACACTGTGGCACAGAAGAAAAAGAGTGATAGAGGCCAACTGGATTTTTAAAGCAGGCTGCATTTGATTTGCACACTCCCTTGAAGGCCTTTTTTGTCTTTTATGCAAAATTATCATGTTTAAAAAAACTGCCAGAACTTCACTGGCATGTCAGTGAAAACAAGAAAGTTGTTCTTAAAATGTAGGCAATTTACACCTACTTAGAGTGACTATAGTTAAGGAACATGTACATATAAGCTGTCATATCTGCTCCCTGCAGCTCCCTCCTCATGTCGCTGTGGACATTTTGGCAAGATTCCTGACCTGCACATGGTCTGAGGGAGTGAGCTGCCTTCAGCTGTCGTGTGCTGGCGTCTGAGCCAGCTCTGGGAGGAGCAGCCTGGGCTCAGCAGCACTCAGTCCCTCTGCAAAGAAGGGAGCAATGGGGTGTTCCTAGGATGCTCCTCATTTCCGGGAAAACTACAGTGCTGGTTATTCCCACCCTACCTTTGTGTTCCCATCTCCCTTTGGTTTTTGACTGTAAATGGCAGAGTTAAGACAGCAAGTAGCTGCAAAACTTGGATCCAGTCTATGTCTAAGCTCAGCCCTGTCTCTGACACACACACCGAAGACTCAATGGGCTCTTGAGCACCATGGCATTTCCAAGAGGGAAATTTGCTGCCCATGCAGGCACATTTGCCTCTGCAGAGGGAGCATGGTAGTCCTTAGCTCTGCTCTCCCATGGAAGTGGGGCCCAGAAGTGGCAGCTGCCACTTAATGGGGTGTGGCAGCATCATGTAAAATGCAGCGGACTCTATCGCGTTTTGGCCAGTGGCATGGCTGCTTGGTCAGAGATTTTGTGTTCACAGCTCTGCTGAAGTACCTAGCAGTAGTTAATAGGGACAGAAAAGCTGATCTCTCAAAACCAAATTCATAGGAAAAGGAGTGAAATGGGAGTGTTGATACTCCATTTGAAACTTTATTAGTTCAGAAAATGAGACTTTTAAAATCTTGTAAAAATAGCAGATTACAAAAGCAATTCACTGAACCTGCCGTGCCTTTGAATGTGTATCTCACCGAAAAGGCTGGCAGTGTCTCTACTTTTCCTCTTGCAATGCAGACCTGGCCTCTGCCTTATTCATCCCTCATTTGTGTTCAATTGTTTCACAGTTTCTCCTGACTAGCTCTTAAATTTCACAAATCTTAAACATGAACCGAGAGGAGCAGGACTGACAGAGAAGGAGCTTGCTTGTGTGTGGCCTCCTAAGCACAGCACAGCAGCATCCCTCCCTGTGGCAGCAGGCTGATGCTAATTAATTATCTGTACATGGCCCTAGGCAGGAAGGTGCTGTCATCAAGAGCACCAAACAAATAGGGGTCCTGTTTCCAGAGAAACCTCAGGGTAAATTATGTACAGGTGTCATGAGATCGCCTGCCTGAATGCATCAATATTAAGGGCTTTGGAAGAGGAGGAGTGGTTGAAAGATGGGCACTGGGAGTTCAGAAAGCAGTCAGGTCACCTGAAATGGAGCAGCCCTAAAACTTGGGGTCAAAACCAGGGGAAAAGCCAGAAATTAAAAAAGAGTCTCAAGCATGAATGTTTAGTCAGTGATGCAAGCAATTAAGACTGAGGTGTTTTCTATAGCATGCTTGGGAAGAAGTCTGAGCAACCTGCATAAACTTGAAAGGAACACGTAGTAAAGCAACTCAACAGTAGAGAGTTTAAAAACTAGAGAGGGGTGGATGAAGAGATAAGATGTAAAGGTCACTTGCAAACTCTGTATTGTGTGCTTTCTTGACTATCTGAGTTTTAAAAGGGAAGAGAAGCACACCGAAGTTGGAAAGTGGGATAGACTCTGGTCTGTTTTGTACAGATTAAGCTCCCAAAATATTGTGTCTCACTGAGGAAATCAAAGCACAAAACAAAGCTCTTCTGGGAAAAATAAAGACTGAAATCAAGAAATAAACAGGAAAAAAAAAAATTTATCCCCACCTGCTGCCTTGCAGTTGGTGGAAATTGAACATCTTGAATGCATCTGTCTGCACTAGACAAATAATTGCTGTTTACCATCCTAGGCGAAAGCCAGGAAAGCATGGAGAGATCATAATCCTCAGAGCATAGTCCTCCTTTTCACAAAGTGTACTCAACAAAGCTGTGATCACTTAGAACACCTGGTGAGATGCCTTCCCTGGTGACCAAAGCTCAGCTTTTCCCAGATACGGCAATCTTAAAAGGAGAAGAGCAAGGAAATTGTCCACTCCGTTTATATTGCTGAAATCTCAGTTAGAACAGGTACTTCAAGCTGTTCAAGAAAAGGCAGAGGGATGCACTGCATGTTTTCCACCTCCCTCTCTGCTGCATTGGGCTCACTGCGCATATTAGTAGGAAAAGAGGCTGAGTTCTATTCCTTCCTGATGTCCCAGTGTTCCAGAGAGGAGCAAGTACCCAAGATGGCACACCAGTCTTACAGAGATTGCACTCTGGTCCTGTAGAACAACTACCCCCATCTCCTTTTACTGTATGAATGGAAGAATTAGATGTTAGCACTGTGCTTGAACAGAGGGAGAACAAACTGCCGAGACACTCGATATTAGCACTACGCGTTTCGGGTCTCCAAATTAGGATGCAAAAGAAGAATGCAGTCTCTGCCTTAGCCAAATGTAAAGGGAACATTTTTGCATATTTTTGATATGTGATCTTATCAGCAGACAGCTTTTTCTTTTCAGTAAAATAAATCCTTGTAATTCCACAGTACAGAAATCTGACAGTACAGAAAGTAATCTTTATGAAGGCTAAAAGTCTTTGCACAGCACATATTGCAGCTTACGATAATTATTTATTACTGGTATTACCATTACTGAGCCTTTAATGCACTTGTGGCCAGTGGGCAGCAAATGAGCAATCCCTGGTGACAACAGCAAGAATGCACTTCTTCCCATGGCAAATAACTTTTTAAAGTTCCTGTCAGGCTGTAATATTTTTCCCCTCCATGTAAGGGTATTAAAAGAAAAACTTTGGATATATAAATCAGAGTAGGTTTAGTTCACTCCTGTGCCAAGAGGGAGCTGAATGAATCCTGTGGATGTTAAAGCTGAGAGGGGCCTCCTAGATCATCTTGTTGTGCCTCCCTTCCCCTGGCGATTAACAGCTGCTGCTGTCACTGGAGCAGAATCCTAAACAGCACAAGGATGGGGAAGGAATTCTGGGCTCTCCCCTCCGGCCACTCATTAGTGCACTAGCATTTTCTACAAACCATTTACTACAACAAACTATTTCAATTTACTATTTATTTTTCTATACCTCTCTATTTTCTCATGTACCTTATCAACTACTCACAGTCATGGTGAACTTTCTCTGCCTAAGTTATTGTAAGACTGACCTTCCGTCAAGAAGGCCTTTTTCTCCTAAAGCATAAAAAGAACTTTCTTTGTTCTGGTTTCCGTCCATTACATCTTTTAAGTACTCAATAATTCCTTAGCATCTTTATAGTCACTACAGTTAAGGTATTTATAGACAGGCACATCCCTCCCTTTCTGCTTCAGTATGGAGGCACAGAAGTGACAGCCATATGATAAACAGCCAAACCGAGGAACCACGCGGGAGCCTTTCAGAGCCATAAAGAGGAATTATCAATCCCAAGTGCAAGCATGTGTGTACATACACAGGTGTGCAAAGGCAGAAGCAAAGAGAGCAGGGATTTGCTGCATGACTAATATTCCTCCTCCAGGAATGATTCTTCTAAGGTGCTTTCAGAGCACTGAGATGGATCTCTTGGTATGCAATTTTATATATTTCTACTTCACAGAAACTATCACTCTGGAGGTGAAATAAGTCGTATGAGGTGATCCCGTCCATCTCTTAGCCATTAGAATAGTAGAATGTGTAGAATAATGCCTCATGTTTTCTGCATTTAGCTGCCCAAGCCTTAAACAATAGACTCTCCTTGCTTGCCTGCATTAGGACCTGAGGTTTAGCTATGCCGTGCTTCTTTACCTGGCTGAACCAGGACCAGAGGCCTGCTACTGGTCAGTGGGAGCTTCATTCCCTTTCCCTTTAGGTCTTCTCCAGCTGCAGCATCCATGTTACCTACCCCCATTCCCCTTAGGTGGAATTCATCATCCACACATGACCCTCCTTCCTTCTGGTTTAATGGTACCTGTATTTTCCCTAAAAGGGCTATTGCAGATGTGATCTTGAAAGAAATCCATCACGACAACTTTACGTTCACAGCTGACTGCATTTTCTGGTTTTCCAAAGGTGCTCTCTCTTTGCCATATTTCTTCTCTCACCAATATCCTTATTACAGCTTTTGAATGTCTTTAGACCATTTACTTGGTATTACCTTTCTTCTTCCTGAACACCAGCGTACTTGCCTTGCACTCTTGTGGATCATCTGAATGCAGGCTGGATTTTCCCATTATGCAAATAATTTTTTTACTGAGAGTTTGATCCATTTCCATGTATATTAAAAAGTATAACAGCAATTGCTGTTATCAGTAGCTGCAACTTGCATGTATTGTGAAACAAATAGCATTAATGCCAGCAGTATAAGCTTAGTAAAAGATAAAACTTAGTAAAAAGTGTTGGAAAAAACAAAAAAGTCTAGTAAGTTCTGAAGAAAAGGCTAGCTGAATCCTCAGAGTAACCAATTTAAATGTTGCTAAATATAAAGTTTTATCACTATAAAAACTTTACAGGATGGTCTCACATTGGATTTCAGTTTAGTTCAGGCCTGTCATTTTCAAGAAGTCTTCTTTTCCTATAGTTCAAAGCTCCGTAGAGTAGGTGCAGAGATGGTAGCATAGCAACCACAAGAAAGTGAGTTTAAACACTGAGAAAATGAGCTTTTAGCTTTCTAATAGCAGAGCTTTCATATTCATATCTTCTTGCCGGGTTTGAAACACCTGTTTCTATTTCAGCTGACTTTGCTTCATTCTGTCGGTACAGAAAGCTGCATGGCATTACTGAACTACAATTAAATGAACCTGTTTTATGTGAATATTCTTTGATCATGAACAAACAGAAAACTGAATTGTGAATGGTGAGGGCTTAATTTAGTTTTTAAATTAAATTAGCATTTCCTTGAAACAGAAGGGTGGTGTTTTGTATGAAGCAGAATTGGTTTCCACAGTGGGCACAAGAATAAACCTACTTTTTCCTGCTGACTCAGGAAAATCAAATAAATCCAAACATTGACCACTGTGATTTCAAAAATCAGTTTTGAGGTTATATATGCCCTGTCTGCAAAATAATGTGAACTCTGTCAGAACAGCTGAGGGATCAAGAGTTCAGTGTTTTGGCACCTTGGTGACTTTTCCTGTTCACCTGAACTGAGTTTAAAACTGTGACTGGTCTTGGATTTGCACCTTTGTTTGGAAAGATCTTGTTGCCTGGAGAAGCAGATGTGAAATGCTGATTTAAGTAGCATCTCCAGCTGGTAACATCTGCATGCCCATGTAGGCACATAGCAAGAAAAGCAGTGGATAATAATCAATGAACGCTTTTACACACTAATTTTGAATCTTTGTTAGTCTTGAAGCCTTTTGCCTTCTCCATTAAATTTTTAATGAGGGTGATTTTTTCCTGCTCGTTATTAACTGCAAGGGACACAGAAGATCTCGTGGGAGGTGTATCACACCAGGCACACCCTCCAGCTTTGATTTATCCTGCAATGAGATGATTTCTATCTGATTGGAATCTCACTATCCCCACACTGCCATTCATGAATGACAAGGGATCTTTGGTCAGTGGATTTTCACCTTTTCTCCCTCCAGAGCACTCAGCCCCCCAGACACACACTAGAAGACATCTAACCTCTAAGAGACAAAATTAGTTCCAAATACACCACTGCAGGTTCTGCAGCTGTGTGTGATCCTTGTTAAGGTGGGAATGCGAGAGCAGAGACGTGTCCAGGGAATCTGGATCCCTGTCAGCCCTACTGCATGCCCATGAAGGGCAAGGGTTGGGATGAAAGGGCAGGCACCGACTGAGCAGACCTGGCTGTAAATACGACGGCTCTGCTTCTGAGGGACCTGGGGAGCTCCCAGCCCCGGTGCAGCGTGAGAGGCTAAAGAGCTGCCAGCTTGCTGCTCTCACCCCCGCAATTTCCCCACCGCCTGCGGGGCCCCAGCTGAGGCCGAGGGTGCTCAGGGCCCCCCGGGGTGCAAACACACCCACAGCCCCCGTGCCAGCAGAGCCCCAGGACAGGTAGCTTCCTTGTGACAGGGCCATAAGGCAGGATGGAGAGCTACTGGAGTGCCCTCAAACGAGCTTCCGCCTCCAGGCTTGTGCAGAATGAAAATAATTCCCTACACTTACACCCTACACGCAAATATTAACTTCGTCTCCCACTTGTTCCATACCCAGTTTTCCACAAAAGGTCAAAATGAGAAGTTCTTGAAGAGAACCCCACCACTGAGAAGCAGCAAGCTGCTACCACTTAGACATAAAACCTCAAAATTTACAACTTCAGTCAATTTTTTGCATGACTAAACTTCTAGGACGCACTTTACAGTGTAGTTTTCCATTTCTAACCCAAATGTTAACTTTTCCAACAATAATTCTGTTGGCAGCATTTCAGTAGTTCTAGAATTGGTGTTATAATTCTTCTCACCAACATGTGCAAAGCCTCTCAAATTATGGAGCTTTACAACGAACCCAAAATTCTTACGTCCAGGTTACAGGGGGATTATCCAAACCCCAGAGGTTATGCAAATTGGCTGTAGCTATGCAGAACAGAGCTCTGAAGAACATACTAATGTCCTTACTCCACACCTCAATCCTGTTTGATGGAAGACAGATCCACTGTCATAATCAGTACTCCTATTTATGACTTACATCAGTTTTCAATATATGCTACTGACTCATTTTCATTTTCCATAAACATTTTGCATTGGAATGTCATTCCAATGACTTCTTAGCAGCAAAATAACAGCAATACAAAGAACAGCTGTGTTGGATAGTTATTGATTATTGAAAAATGTATTATTAACAATGTCAAGTGCTCATGTCATTCTAGAAAGCCTCAAATAAATTTGTCAGAGCTCCTTTCTAACTGTTCTTTTGGATCTAATGGATGTATTCTTGTATTTACCAATATAGAGGTCTGTTGGGAAGTGTTTATTTTCCCTTCTGTGTTTATAGAAGCTGGAAATGTTTAATTATTTAACCAGTGCTAAACAATATGTCTGTTGAGAACATACAAATATTGAAATCCAAGAAATGGTTGTGGAGAAACACTCCACTGTGTGCTCCACGTTAAATAAGGATCATATAGATTGATGGATACAAACGCCATGAGGTGTCATTAACTCACTTTTAAATAACCACTGAATGCACAAATTAATGAGACATGAACTGCACAGAAGTGCAGAAAAAACCACTCTGCCAAATATCACATTAGTTAAGAGCTGAAAATAGTCATTTACAGAGCACAGACCCTTACATTAACTGTGAGTTTCCTGTAATTCTTCTCTTTCATTGAATCTACCTGTTTTGGGACCCTGCCTAGTACAGCCAGCCACAACCTGCTCTTTCCTACTCTTTCCAGATTCCTGAAGTAGCAGAGAGCAGAAAATGAGACATATGGCACCAGAGAGAAGGCACTGGCTGCCAGCACAGACTTCCACATCAGCAACAGGAGGGCCCCTAGGGATGCATCTGGACTCCCAGGAGGGGACCTGGCTCCAGGTACGAAAGCTGGATGGAAAATTTAATTCAGAGTAAAAAAGAAAAAAAAAAACCAACCATACCCACTCATACACCAAAATATTTGATAGCCCATATTCAAGTCCTGGACAAAGGTGGGGGGTTTTTCTACTCCTTTTTATATCTCCGGTTTCTGTTCCTGTTGGTTACTTTTCTTTCCTATTCTGTGAAGAATTCCAAGATGCCAGCAACAAGATACTGCTGTAAGGTTCCCTGGATCACTTCTGTTGGGAAACAATCAGTGAAACAAGTAGTGCCACGGATTTAAGCCTCGCTGACTGAGCTCCAGGGCTGAGTACAACATTTACGGTGGGGCTTGTCATTAGTGTCTACTGGAATAGAGATTTAACAAAAATAATTTAACCATCTCTGTACTTCCACAAGTTAGGCAGGATAACACAGGAGACATTTCAGGCAGTAAATAAGCAAATACAGAGAGAAATTTAGGATATGAACTTGTTTTAAAGGAGCATGGATCTTTCAGTGCTCCAGCTACCCCGAGGGTTGCAAAAGATCGAAGTCAGAGCCCTGTGCTGACAACACAAGCAGAAAAGCACAAAAGTACAGGAAAGCACTATGATAACTTTGTCCATGTGTCCCACAGGAAAGAAACATGGAGTACAATCAGAAATGCAGAGGATTTCATGTGCCTCAGATGTATCTCTCTACAAACCCTGTTTCCAGGACAGACAACACAAACTTGTGTCCATTATCTTACGGGTTTGCTCAAGCACCTGTGTTAAAGGAGGGCACACTTGCTGTGACTCGGTTGCTGAACAGAATATTGTGAGCTAAAATGGGACTTTTTCCCCCCTACAACCTACAGTTAGGTAATCTACAAATTAATTTCCTTCACGTTTAACGAGGCTGTCATGTGGTTTGGCGTGCATTATTATGTGTATTAGTCACAGCCTGACTGAAGGGAAATGCACCATCAAATTTACTGTAACAGCAATTTTCCTTAAGGTATATCAACACAGATGAATTGGCAGACCCCTAATACATGGCTTAAAACTATCTTTTATACAATATTGCCCTCTATGGGAGCCCAAGATGTAACAGATTTACAACAGAAATACGCACGCTGCTGCACCTTGGTCCTATTAATTTTTTTAGCATAGTATCTACTTTCCTAAAACACTTCTCTTTAACATAAAAGCACCAGAAGAAATCAACCTACTATCCTCTCATCATTTAATTGATTTCTTTCAAGCCTACCCTTCAAATTGTTATGGATCTCTCTTCCACTGGTATTTAGCTTTTATGTGATACTTTCAGTTCACAGAAGCCCTGCTCCAAGTGTGTCAGCATTTCTGTCATGCTTAAAAACAACAAATAAACAAAACTTATAGTGCACACACTGCAGCAGCCACATTGCTGGTATGAACAGGCAAACAGCATTTGGAATATTGTTTCTAAAGTGCCCCAAAGTCTTCAGAGAGCAAAGATGCAACTCCAAAATATCATTACAGAAATTGTCAAATGCAACCTGCTGAACATTAGTTCCAGGAGTAAAGAAGGAATGAGCAAAAAGAAGTACAACAGTTAAGTATCAAGTCCTTATTTACTTTGAGTGCTCTCTGGATTATTCCATCCATGTTTTTCTTTCCTCATTTTAATTAAGTCACCTTTGTTTTCTTTCCATGAGAAAAATATATTTTAAAAAGAAACCTCAGTTGAGAGACGATTGGAGAGCAAGGATCATTGGGCATTGTTCACATTGAACTGTATTGCGTATTCAAAACAAAAACCCAGCCATTCCTTCTGCTACCATCCCGATAATTTAAGGTTGGTGCTGAAAGTCTGTAAGCAATTCCTACCTCAAGAAAAGGGAATCAACAGCAGTTAGACATTAAAAGCATTTCTTTAGCTTATTAACTCTGTTCTAGAAGATGTTGCAGAGAGATTTCACATCTCTAAAGAAGGCCAGTTCAAAGTAAATATAACATCATGATCTTGATTTCCCTTGTCAGACTACAGCATTTTAAAGTCTTTAGCCTCCCTTTTGCTGAACCCAGGTCTGTGTGGGTTTTTTAAATTTTATTTTGAAGCACAGCCTAGTCACATCAGTCTAAAAATAGACCTTAGGGCATACTTCCATTTCCCATTTCAGGATTTCCCACCCTACTGGAGCATTAGCATGAGGCCTCCTCCTAAAGCACCAGATAAAGCGGAAAACAAATTATAATAGGATGACCTAAATTTTTTTTTTTAAATTGCTAGGAGTACAACAGGATGCATTTATTACAGTGATTCTAGAATACCAATTTGGGAGCACGTTACTAATGGATTTTTCACTTTGAGAGTTTTTTAAGTTTTAAATTATGGTATATAAAAAGCTCTGCTTGTGCTAGCTAACCTAGAAAAAAGTCATCCTTAGAATGCAATGGAAGCTTGATATCTAGATTGCAGGTACAGAAGAGCAAAAAGAGAAAGATAAATCTTCTTTGTAGTTCCTCCTTTGAAACTACCATTTCTGGTTTCACCTTTTATTCAGAAGTGGATTAGAGTATTAAAAGAGTCTCTGTAGACATGTTAAAGGGGACTCCCACTGGAGCTCTGGTCTAATTAAGCTACTTTATGAATCATTCCAGTTTGACTAACTCAAAATTTCTTTTAAAAAAAATCACCTGATACATCAAATCAAGAGTTCAAGCCCCTTTGTTTTCAATAATCAAAGAAGAAATGCTTGGGTTTGAGATTTGTAAGCGATCATTTTATGGATGATACTCTTTATGTTAATCACTTTGCCAGCAGCTGGCCTGCATTGCTCTTTATTAGAAGCCCCCTTTCCCCTGCCCATCTCAGCAGCCCTGCTCCACCTCAGACATGCAGCTGACATGACAACAGAACGCTGGTGTGACACAGAGATAATTGTTCCAATTCACGGAACTCATCCAGCAGCGTTTTGGTGGTGGCTTGGCTGGAGACCATCAGGAGCTGATGAATGGCTCTGCTAAGGTTAACGTGGGGAATAGCAGAGCACTGCCCAGCCCTGCAAGGAGAGGAGCTGTAAAGCACTGCTGTACAAAATGTGTTACCATTCAAATCAGTCCCGTGCCCAGCCTCAACTCGGGCTGGGAGCAGATGCCCAATGGGGTGGCAACACTTCTGTCTGCAGTACTGGGGGCCAGGGAAACCCTGTGATGGTCTCTGATGAAGCACAACCTTTGTGAGTCACACAGCAAATGATTCTCTGTGCTTTCACAGAAAGGGGAAATAGGGGCACAACCAAAGTTCCTAGATCTGGATTTGTGACAATTTGTGTTGCAAGGGGGGCAGCAGCCAGCTTTTCTGAGTGAGGCAGTCGGATGAATGGGACCTGCACCTGCTTTTAGTTTTGTTTTTGCAAGGATTTACAAAACTAGACTGACTCGCTTATCAGCAGGGAGGTCACAAGAAAAGCCTCATGAAAGCAGACCAACGGGGACACAGCTCTTACACAGTGTCACGTGTCACAGGTGCAAACAACAAATCACAAGGGTGCCGAGCAGAGCTGCTTGCTGCTTTAGTCTCTCCTGCTACATTAAAGTGTGGCCTGGGAAAAAGCTCTTCTCTCTCTAAGCTCCAGTCCTACCTCCTCTGACTTCCCAGGAGCCGTCTGCTACTTCAGGCCAAAGCAGAACCTGGGAAGGATTCTATTAGGAAAATTGTGGGACAGAGCCCAAAAGGCTTTATGGATACACAAAGACATCCGTCTCTCTCACACATCATGAACCCTTGTCTCAGTGTCACACGGGAAGTGGTGACAGAGATCAGGCTGCGGATTAAGCACAAACTCATTTTTTGCTTTGATGGTATCTCAGTAAGAGTACTTAAAACACTGCAGTTTATATTTTCGTAGTTGAGTAAGCACTTAAGACATAAAACAGTAATGTAATTAGAGATATGTGGAGCAGGTCAAATGCTAGATGTCAACGAATGTATGTTGGTTTAACAGATATTTCCACATTAGTTTCTATCAGTACACTCCCTGAAACTAATATATCCAAAGCCATACAGGAACAAAGCCACACTAGGATATCAAAGTTATCTTACAGAGGAATAAAAGTATAAGATAAAGGTCATTACAGAACTGGTATGCACTGATTTGCCTTTATCATCTGTACAAGTGTGTCCAGACATAAAGAGGAGATAATGGAAGCTGGAAAAGAGATTGTATCGCTGGAGAAAGACAGTAGTCAGGGAATCTAGCTATTTTTCAGATATTTTAATTTTACTTGAGGACTGAGCAGCATTTTTGCTGTTGATGTTGTTGCAAATCAGCACTTCATGCTTAAGTGGACCACTAGCAGCATGTTCTCCCCTGACATGTGGGAAATAAGAATAACCCACAACAAGGCAGGCACTGCCAGAAGAAGACATGAATGCCTTAGCTGAGTTCTAATGCATGAAACTGAGCTCCAAGTGTATCCGTATTTCATCCCGACATTTCTGATTCTGCAAAATCTCTAACACATTTTAAGCCAGAGCCAAAATATTCAGATGAAAACCTCTAACAACTTATTGAGACATCAAGAAAACAAAATAGACTTTTCTTAATGAAATATGTGAATACTCAAAGAAACCCAAACCACATTCTGGTACGCCTTTATGTTTCTTGCACTTTTGATGTGAGTATAATTAAGTTCTGCATATCTCAAGTTGCTGCTGGAGAATTAAGACTAATCTATAACTCTTATAAGTTGTCATAGTTCCTCTGAAATCAATGGATGTTTTGACAATTTACACCATCTGAGGAACTGCTCTGTGTGTCTAATAAGACACACTGCTGTTTAATTACAGGGAGGTTCATAAGGAACCTCCACAGCTCAAGAAAAAGCTGATTCTTCCAGGAGTAGTCATTTTTTGGTTCTCTTAAACTCATTATGAACTTCAGTGTCAAAAGCCATCTTTCTTTCAGTAAAGACCATAACTGTGTCTTTAGCTGAAAGAAAAGGTTCTATGTAGGGCAGTCAATTTCGAAGCGTGGCCTTGGTGCTTTGAGGGGGTTTTTGAGAGGAGAAGTAGGTAGTGCCTATTCCAGTGTCATCAGAGCACTGAAATAACAGGTGGGGAGGCTGGGAGCAGCCAGACAACAGAAAATCAACACAGAGCAACAGAACAATGATCCAGCTATTCCAGTGAAGTTTTCAGATAGTCTGGAAGAGTGAACCAGGGAGATAGCATGTGTTTGCACACTAATTTCTGAGAGGATTTGCTTGCTCTACATCATATTTAGGAGCATGATTTAGCAGTAGGCTTGGCAGTGCTGGGTTAATAGTTAGACTCCATAATCTTAAAGGTCTATTCCAACCTAAATGGTTCTAGGATTCTATGTTTCTAACCACAGAAGTGCAGGAATTGTGTTTTCCACATCTGGTGATGTGAAGATGAACGCTTCAAAAATGTGTACAGACATTGTAGTGATAGATGTGTGAGCTGCAAGAAGATTTGGACAGAACACATCAACACTTACTTTCAGCAAACCAACAAAGCACAACAACAACTACCTAAAAAAACTCCACCAAAACCAAAAAAACCCAACCACCATCAAACCCACAGTTCCAAAACCAGAAAGTCACATTTTTCAGAAAGTTTTGGGCAAAGTAATGGTAGGTTTCATCTATAGATTTTGTGCTGCCAAAATAAGTAGCATAAGCTGTTGTGATTGCTTACCTATACAGGGAGGAAATAAACTACATGAGGATTAACAGGTACAGAATAATGTACATCACCTAATGCAAAATCTGCGCTGCAGGTTAAGAGCCAGAAAAACATATATCCCGTGGCAAGGATCTCAGCATAAGTGCTGCCTCATTAATACAGTATTTTATTACTAAAATTTATCTTATTTTCTTGTTTCTCTCCATGCACACTTAATTTCTGTGTCTTGCTGTCCTGTTTTCTTTCTTGTCCATTTTTCCTTCGAGCAGATCTTGAGAATTATATCATGACCAGAAGGACATTCTCGATAACTCGAGTGCATTTGTGACCGAGCTGGAAAAGTTCTAATCTGTCTACTACCCAAAGGAGAGGGAAGTGAAAATTCAAACTGTACTCTTTTCTCCCAAGAGTTGGTGGGCTCTTTCTGTTACACAGAGTTGGAACAATTCTGCCAACAGATTCCCACACGTTTCTCATGAGGGCACAGCCTGGCACAGTCATTCTCCTGATCCAGCACTTAAAATGAATCACCAGCAGAGCAAACAGCTCCAGAGGCAGGGTGAATCCACAGCCCTGCTCCTTCATGCTGAATTCACCCAGCACGGTAGGGCTTAAGCCAGGGATTTCAGTTCAAAGAGTGACTTCAGCATCTGAATTAAAACTCACTCTCAACAGTTTGTGCAGCCACTTGGCCACCGGCCCACCCGGGAACATCTGCAGGGCTGGCTTCCACGGGGCAGAGTGCTGCTCCCACCACATCTGGAGCAGCACAGCTGTCCCGCAGCCAAACCCTCCCGCTCACAGACGCCTCTCCAGTGCTCCAAGTGCAGCTGGGAGCCAAGGACGGCAGTACAAAGAGCAATAAACAACTGGACTTTTTCTTTTCACAGCATCAGATTAGCAACAGGAAGCTCCGGCAGTTTTTGGACAACTGCACCAGAAGATTTCCTTGTGTTGGGAAGAGGCCCTCTATCTCAATCTGGCTATTTTAGTTTACAGCCTGACTGAAGCTCTGACGTTCACACAGGATGCAAAGGAGGCACCTGCTCACCACCCAGTTGCAGTGGGATCCCCGCACCCAATATTCACAGCAGTCTTTGGAAAACAAATCCCAAATCCAGAGCTGGGCCATAGGTCCCAGGCTTTTTTAAAAGATCTCGCAGCAAGTGCTTTGTAATTAGAAATTGCAGGAAATTACTCAGACATAGTTTGAATTTTAATTTTCCCTCAGTTTCTAATTTAGCCAGAAGGAATCAATTAGTCCCCGGTTCAGAATCTCTACCGTCTTTGAAACTTGGATATTCTCAGAGAGCAAACAGCTCTTCGTGTAGAAGGTCCCAGCTGAAGGATGTAAATGGTGAACTGCATGGAACACCATTTATTTACACTGTTTTGGAAACACAAAAGGTTGAGCTGACCCTCCTATGATTCAAATCTGAGTTTACAGCATCATTCATCATCTCAGAATGGGTTTGTCCCAGTCTCCTTGAACGAAACTATTTTCTCCTCACATTTGCTGCACAGAATTGGCTGAATTTCAATTCCAAGGTGTATTGTACAAAGAACGGTTTTGGAGTGAAAGATGTCAAGCTGGCAAAAATTGAAAATTAGATTGGAATAAAATCTAATTCTTTTAATAGAGAAAGTGTTTAGTTTTGCCTCTGTAATATAATTTGAAGTCACATAGCAATCATGTTTCTTGGCTGTGGAGGTAGGTTTCGTCTCTAGCTGGATGAAATAAAGGATTTTAATAAGAAATTATGCAACAAATAGGTGGAACTTGTGTCACATGCAGCAAGAAAATACCTTTCACCTCTGAGCACCGAATATTTGCCAGTGCCAGGGAGATAATTTGTAACAAACTTGCTGGGTGACCCCTGCTTGTTTTTGGTCATGCACTAAAACCCACCTTTTATTGTACCAGGTGATATAATCTTAGGGTGACCTAACAAGAGTAGGAGCCAAAAAGTCTTCCAGTGCTGGGATTTTATTAAGCCTCTTTTAGCATCTGGAGACGGTGAGGGGTAATGGGGGCGGGGGGAGGATTATGTATGCTGTGTCTGGCATCTTACTTGATACCTTTTGTAATCACTGTCTTAGTAGAAGAGAGGCGTGTATAAAGTGAAAAGAGCACAGCAGAGGTTTACCAAGGCAGTTAGGGGCACAGAGCATGGTGTACAACAAGAAGCTGAAGGAACTGGTTGGACAATGCCGCACACAGTCTGGTCTAGTTTTGAGGTTAACCCTTCTGCCTTTCAAAGTTAGA
>WAAE01003136.1:48343-103760 GCA_013400495.1 Nicator chloris
TAATGGGGGCGGGGGGAGGGGGGGAGAGGAGGGGCACTGGGGGCACAAACATCCTCCTGTCAGAAAAATTATTCTTTCAACTTTTCCTTTCTCCTAGGCTTTCCGCTGCAGACTCCAGGTGTAAAACCGGGACCTGGAAGCGGCGCTTCCCTCCCGCATTTTGGGCGGGCAGGAGGGGAGGTGGTCCAGCCGCACAATGACAGATTATGCAAATCCTCGCGGAGCACGGAATCCATCAGGGCGGTGGGAGAGGAATGCAGCTCATCTCCGAATTGGCCTCCGCCGAGGCGTCCTCGCGAAGCATCCCCCCCTCGGCCGGAATGACATCAGAGCAGCTCCGAGTCCTTGAAAGTCTGCGGGCTGATTAGCGGCAGGAATCGGCCGCTGCTGCCAATCACAGCCCTGCCAAGCCGCCGCGCTACTCCTGGAGATCCGCGGGAGACGGAGGCTGACTCCGGCACGGGGAGCGCGGCGCCGGCGGCAGGACCGCGGGCAGCTGCTCCTCGGGTGATTCCAGGGTTCTCGCAGTCTTGCCGCTGGAACCTGGCGGCTCCCCGGCGTAATCCCCGCGTCCACGAAGGAAGCTGCATTTTGAACGGTGTGCTGAGCAGAGGTTTGAATCATTCCAGCTGGCTGCTCGCTCTGAAAAGGACAGGCTGGCTATAAATGAGATGTGACTGTGCCGGTAGAGTTCGGTGACTGGGGCTGGAGCAAGAGGAGCCTTCCTGCGATGCCGCTCAGACAGCTGCAGGCAACTGAAAACTCTTCCCTAGTTTACCGGGAGCCCCGTGAAGAGCTTTGAATAGCAGATGTCTCTCTGCTGCACGCTAGGAAGAGAAATTCTTCTCTAGGTAAGCTATTGTTCAGCTTCTCCACCTCTACTTCTGGGTATGTGTTTATACAGCCACACAGACAGCGCCTATGCTCAGAGCAGGTATAAATATCCACAGCGTGTCAAATGATCTGCCCGGAACCTATGCATAGTAAGTGCTTCCAAAAGCTTCCTAGAGCCTGGCATTCCAAGGATTATTTGGAAGTTTGCATCCAAGTGCCCCTGATGTAAAGGGACGTTGTTTCTGAGGGAAACAGCTGTCTGCCTAAATATATGAAAGACCACAGAAGGGAGAGCATGGGAAGTTATTTGAGGGGGAAAGAGGATACAGTTGCTTCTTTAGTCCAGTCCACATCCTTTGCTTTTATTTGCTACCATCTAGCAAAGTTCAGCAGAACTAATGTACTAAAAATGGTAGAAGCTTTCCATGGAGATATATTAAATATGCACTAAAGTAACGGTACTGTGAGGAAGCCAAAACCTACAGATCTGCTCTCGTCCAGCAGTGTGATAGCAAGCAACAGCTGTCAGCAACATTTCTTATTTTTTCAATGGCATGATCATTTATAGAGTGGAAGCGAGGACTGTTAGAGGTAGTAAGAGGTAAACTGAAGAAATCAGTGTGGGCTCTTCAGATCCTACAGAGCCTGGGTCCAGCAGCAGCCCAGCGTTTTTATCCTACAGCGAGCGCACGGGCTCCAAGTCACTGCTGCTGGGAAGGAACACTCAGGAAAATGCTTAGAGGTGAAGAAACCTCTTCCTACAAGCACTGCACTGCTGTAACCACACATACCTACGAAACCCCACACTCACAAGTTCTCTTTTCCCCAGGGAATTTACCAGGTCATTTTTTACTAACTCCTGCAGCTCTCATTCACATTGCTTGAAGCCTCCCTTCCTTCCCTCTGTGTGAATAAATCCTACAGAATCTGGCCTACCCCCTGTAGTAGGTTACTCTACCTTTCCTAGCTTTGAATGCTCTCAGAGAGCAAGATAAAAAGAGAAGTAATTCATTTTCACCCCATTTCTTCGGTAGTTTGAACCATGATTCTCCTGCCATAAATGTTCAGCCTGTGGAAGGACAGCAAGATCTCCTTCATAAGGTTTCAGTAGTTGGCAACATTTGCAGGTGCTCCCTTGTTTTGCCCCATGCTGTCTGTATACTTTCCCCATGCACCTTTTTCCCTCCACCAAGCTGCACTGTCTGCCTTGCTTTTGGAAATGCTGCTCCAAAGGAGGGGCTGGGGGTGGGGTGTGAACTGCCAAGTCGCATTGGACTAAGAAAATTCCTGGCTTCCAGTTTTCTCCTGCATCTTAGCAATTGGATACTATGATCTGCTCAGTTGGGTTAGATGTTCCTAATGACATTGCTCTGTGCAGAAGTTTAAGACTGTTTATTGGGTTTTGTGCCATTTGTGCCAGAACATGGCCTTTTTTTTTTTTATTCATAATAGATGGCTAATGTCTGAAAGCCTCAGAATTGAAAGCAGGAGTATCTTAATGTCTTGTTGACACCACTCTCTTCTACAAGGCTGGGGAAATGCTCCTCTAACTTGCATTTTATCAGAGTAAATCAAATTCCAAGGGTTACATTTAAGCAGAGAGCAGGATGCTTCAGTGACTGACCACTTGTGCACACACCACAGCCCCCCTCATATAAATCCTCTTCAGCCTGAACACCCTGTTAACTCACACTATCAAGTTCTGGAAGTCCTATTAAAACTCGGTGGGTGTTTAGAGGCTGTGATATCTGCTGTATCACTCTTTGTAATGGCCATGATCAGACTTAGCACCACGCAGGAATCATGAGCTGCTCTCGAGTTCAACTATCATATTCACCATGAGCAGGATAAAAATAAGCTAATTGTAAAAATGGGGTTTTTTAAGGTTGCAGTACAGGAATTATCCCAGCAGTAGAATGAGATTCTTTAAGGAAAATGTGGTCATATATTGCAAATCCATGGCAATACTGAGCACAAAAAATGCTGATGAGTTACTGTTAGTTCTGACTATGAGTTTTCAGTTAGATAAACAAAAAATTGCATTTAACTCTATGTCTCCAGAAAACTCATCACTTTTCCACAAGCAGTAAAGGAAACCATATAATGAACTTCTACCAAAAACAAACAAACAAAAAAAGAACTATCATTTCTGTTCCAAATCATTCTGATTTAACCCACAAACAATTTTGCTTTGATTGCCTCTGTGGCCATAGGGCTGGCTGAGCTTCAGCTGCATGTATACACTGCTGTTTGTTTCCATCAAGTGTTTGCCTTGCACAGCTTTCATAATCACAGAATCTAAGAATGGTTTGGGTTGGGAGGGATCTTAAAAAGTATCAAATTCCAACCATCTTTCTGCAGCTTCATAGGTGCCTCCAAGCAACTGCTTTCCATACCCGCAAAATTGGCTTTTCTGAACAAAGCAACCCCTGGGCTAAGAGCAGCAAGGCATTGCAAGCTGAGGCCTGGATGGCTGAAGGAAAGGTTAACTTGGAATTGTGCAGAAAGCTGCACTTTGCCCAGCCTGGGGAGTCATTTCAAGAACAGGGCATCGAGCTTAGGGTGAGCCAAGGGCTCTCCACACTTTCCAAAGTGAGGGGAGCCTGGGTTGAAACCATGTGCGAATGTTAAGGAGTACAGTGTAAGGTGGCAGTTTATCAGATCCCTTGTTCTCAGGCCTGGGATGCAGCTAAGGACCATTAGAGCAGGTGGAAGGGCTGGACTCTTAGGGAAAAGGAGGGTCTCTGTTGGAAATTGGGTGGAGTATCGAAGAATCCTGTCTCCCACTTGGAGATAGGCTGAAGAATGCACATCTCACAGCAACAAGTATCTTTCTCCTATTGAGATGTTAAAGCAATGCCCCTCATAAAGGTAAGCCACCCAGAAGAGTGCTAGATAGAAATTCAGAATCAACTCTCCATCTATGTCAACATTTAAATTAGAAAATCTGAGCTATTAAAAGCATTGGGTGCTGGAAGAAAATTAAAATCATGCACGTCAATCCCAAACATTTATTACAACTACTATCAGGAATAATTACAATGGAATCAGAATTTCTACTGCAATTAACAGTTGCTATAGAAAAATAATAATATTTTACCTAAACAGCAATGCCACCAGAATTACATGGCAACAGCACACCAGTGTAGAACGCATGTCATGTTTTGATGAGGAAAACACATTGTCACCAGAAGTGTCACCAGAAGATGGCCATTTAAACGCAATTCTGAAAGGAACAGAGAAGTATTTCAACCTATTTCCTTCCCTCTGGCAACAGAAGGGGTCACAACTGCTCTCCCCCAGAGGAGGCAAAGGGAGCAAATTAATCCTCCCTCCTCTGCTGCAAGGATGGGTTTTACAGAGGCAAAGCAAATACAGAAGTAGAAGCCAGGGCAGGGTGGGCTTCCTCCATGAGGAAGGAAGCAAAAAGGAAGGGATTCCCTCTTCTTCCTCGGATGCTGGTGATATAAGAACTGTCCTTGGCTTACTTAGCCTGGCCAAGGGAGCCCAGGCTGACACCCCCACAGCCACAGATTCTTATTAATGGCTGGGTTTTCATCTCCCATATGTGAATATCATTACCAGGCACAAACAGCAGAGAGAATAATGTGGACAGGCTCTTCCCTGAGCAGAGCTCTGCACCAAACTTCCCCTCCTGAAGGACTATCCACAGCTACTTATTCCAGCCCACACTCTGCCAGGCTCCACTGAAAGGACTGCATTTAGCTTTTAGTGTATAAATAAGTGTTCTGATAAATAATTAATAGTAGCTGCTGGCCGTAAAAGAGGCGGCTGTTTGGAAAGTTAAAACAGTCTGTCATGAAATATGCACCCACCTCCTCTGCGTTCTACTTTCGGGGGCTGTTTTAGCCAACATCTTGGCCTTTTCCATGGGACCATATTGTGCAAGGAGGAGGCCAGAGCTCAAGTTCCAGACCCTCAGGGTATTCTTGAATTTATTCTCTCTCACTGGGATATAAATCACCCCCTAAACCACCAGAGGGTAGGGCAGGTGGTCAGCAATTCACAGAGAAATTTTTGGACATGAGAGGAAAGTGCACTGTTCTAGGCTTCTGGGTTAGAAACAGAAATTAGCCTTATTGATCACAAAGCCCTCACAGCTTCTTGGGGTTTTTTAATTTAAAAAAAAAAAAAAAACAAAACAAAAAAAAAAAAAAAACAGTGCCCTCTGCCTCAATATTTTGCTAGACTACCTGCACTCTACCCACCTAAATAGCTGGTATACCTATAGGGGATTTTTATTCATTACTACTCTGTAGAGTGTATTCGCAATTTTATTTAGGGCTTCACTGTTCTACCCCTATACAGTCCTGCTATTTAGGGTGGAACTGTGCATCAGAATGCTGGTGAATTCATCACCTGCAGAAGGGCAGGGTACTATTATTTGGACCTCAAAAATCACAGATAAAGAGAATTGTGTGATATGCAATGTCCACACGGCAAGCAAAGTGAGCCATGCATGCCTCAGAACACCTGACAGGTTCCCATCAGACTAACTCTCTATCAGCCTTGGTGCAAGCTCCATGTGCCTGCATCAATCACAGGCAATCATTCTGCATACGCAGATTTTGAACTGAAGGACCTCCCAAAAGGCTTTCTCCTCCATGGAAAAAATATTTGTGTTCAGGCAGGAAATAAAGTCTCTATGTATATGTTACCTAAAACTGAGCTTTATGGATTGCAAGATACTATGCGATGAGACATAATTTTGTAAGCCCCTTCCATAACCAGAAAGCCAGGCTGGATTTCCTCGTCCATGACACATCCTGGAGATTCTTATTGAAAACCAAGTAGAGTTATGCACTCAGCCCCCAGGAGAGGACAGGACTGTAAAGGCAATTCCAGCTTGATTCAGGGGCAGTATGTTCAGAAAGACTAACAACCATTTGGAATTTTTTTTTTATTCCACACTCTCCCCCTTCAACAATAAGTTAATGCCTCAGTGGTTCAATAAACAGAGATTTTTCACGAAAGCGAGAGGTTAATCAAAGCCTCTCTATTCCATCACAGAGCTCTAATGGTATTAGTTCTGGTTCCAGTCTCTGAGCTCAGCGTGACTCAACAAAAAAAATCCCTTGAATTCCCAAGTAGGACCCTTATCCTACTAGTGGCATTTCCAAATTGAACTTTATCTAGACAAAACAAAGAATAGATCTTTCAAAAAACATTTGTTTATATTTTGAACCAAGAGCAAAACAGTATCTATAGGTCACAGATGACACACCAGAAATCTCTAAAGAGATCTTTCATTTGGCTGACAAAGTGGCTTCTTTCAGAGAAACTCCATAAAGCAGTGGCAGGAATAAACACAAAGGAATTTAACCAGGGTACAAAGAAAGAGAAGAAAAAGGAAACAAGCACAGCAAACACATTTGCCTGCACATGAAAGTATGAATTTTGCACTGGCTTTCCCAAAAGCACACTTTATAATATCCATGTTATACACATCTGAATGAAACATGAATCATCTTAGAGTATTTTACAGCTAACGCCCATGTAAAGGTGGAAGAAACTAGTATTCGCTCAACAAAGACAGGAAAAATGAAATACTGAAAAAAATCAGTGGCCTCTGGAAGGCAAAACGTGATGGTGGCAGAGACAAAAATCAAAGGCTCTACTCCCTGCCTTATCTTTTCACCATAAAGCATTTTTCCTCTTGATAGGCAAACAGTATCCCTCCAGTCAATTCAAGGTAAGAACTTGAATTTGCATTAATAATCTTGCATTAAAGTTCCTCTGACTGTCTTGTCTGCAATACTTAAGTACATTGAAGGGAAAGTCTCTTGGATATTGCAGTATTTTTGTTACATGACCAAATTTCTCTGCCTAGATTAGTTTTACTGGCAGCAGTCAGTGCAGCCCTAAGTGGTCACCACAAAAAGCTCATCTTGCCAGTAAAGAACTGGTACTAAGACTCAACAATTTCTTGAAGGACTGCCTAGAACCGAGTCTAGAACTAAGACTTAGGAAGGGACAGGAGAGATATTATAAACTAAACCTCCTGCTCCCGAGCTGTGATCAGAGATTGGTGGGACCAAACGCTGTGTATCCTCCCTCTTTTTCTACCAAATCCTCTCAATGGTAACAAAACCCTTCAGCCAGTGAGGACAAAGATGGGGAAAGGGGACTCCAGCAGAAATTACTTAAAGAATAAATAAAGGGAAGCTCTTATAATGAGAATTAATGCGTAACAGAGCTTGGAAACTGTGTCTGACTGGCTGGAATCTGGCTTGAGCAAATTCAGAGTAAACCTCTAACTTCCATGTGGCAAACATGCTGTCCTAAGGATTTAAGTACAAAGTCTTTGTTATCTGGGTTTCAATAGACTTCCTCTGCAGTGGCAATAGATCTATACTATGTGACAGCAGTAGTCCCTCTGAAATAAGTTAGTGGCCTCCTTTTAATTCCTAGCACAGATGTGACCACATCTGACTTGCTCACAAATAGTCCCTGTGACAGGATACAGACACCACAAAACATGTTATTCAGTGAAATATACTAGCATTGGTATACGAGCGGACACATTTTAATTATCTCACATGGTGGCAAACATTTTTAGCTCCCAGAAAAGCAATAGGACAACAGAAAGCATAAGAAACAATTAACTACCAGAAAAAAAAAGCATAAAGACCAAATAGTTTAGCTTCTAACAGGCTGTTCCAGAGCCTGGGACTATATCTCTTTTTTTTTTTGTGTGTAAGAGACCTCCCAAAAGTAAAGTTTTAGTAATCACCCACAAATCTGTAATCCTTGGTAAATTTTCAAAATCAATACAGAAAATCTGGAGTTACTTGGTTGCTAATAGAACTATAAAAAAGGTTTCTAGCAATTTTTTCTTAATGGCTTATCTTGTCTACCCAATCAAACAACATGTACAGAGTTTGGCTACTGCATTGATTGACTTGAAGGAGTCCTAGTTAGGCAGCCGTTCTATTGCACAAATGTTGTCTCTCAGCCGAGTTCACAACACAAATCATTCTGTTGGAACTGGATAGCTAATTGACAGCCTTGTGAAAGTGGAAAACAGGACCAGAATAGATGGACTGTAATAAAACATCTGATACAGCATCTCACAAAAGTTTTATTTGAAGAGTTAAATGAATTCAAATTGACTTCCATTGAAGCATTAAACTATGAATTGAAAAGTGATGAAGAGCCATTAACCAAGCGAGAGCAGGAGATTTGTTGCATCAAGTCAGGGGGAATGCTTTGTAGGCTGTCTCAGAACACCGTGCAAAGCCTGCTTTTATTCCCCACCTTCCTTCACAAGGGCTGGGGCACTGACAGTGTGGTAATTTCACCTGCATTCTCCATTAATCCCACCGGGAAAGCAAAGCAAGGCCTCAGTCCTGCAGGGCACACACATCTGTGATCGCAGGCCCAACTCCCTGCCATGACATTTTGGCTCTGTCGTCGTGGCTTTGGCAGTAAGCTGCTGACCTTCAGATCATCTCTCAACACCACCTTTTCAGCCTTTTCCTTTCCCACACACACCGTGAGGGTTGGAAACAGCTGCTGAAGGGCGTTATGCAAGGGCAAGGGGCTGTTGCTTCCAGCTCAGCCACAGGTGTCTCAGTGACCTTGGGAAAGTCAGGCTTCTACCCTTTAATGCTACTTAGCTTTTTGCATGTTTGGTGAATTACTGGTGAGAAGTGGTAGATCTCAATACCATCACTCATGCTAGATGGGCACGTTTGTTGGAAACTGCATTGAGAAGGTACATTTAAAATTATCATTAAGCCTGGCCTCAGAGTTAAGATGTTTTGCCTGATAACATCAAAATATTATGTGTATTGTGATAATTTTGGTATCACCACAGAACATCTGGAGCTGCTCAGAGGGTGAGTGTGGTCACTAACAGTTATCTGTCGTAAGCATCACTAGAGCCACTCTGTCAAGAAACAAAAATATATATATAGGTTCTGTCTTCATGCATCAAAATTCTGATGCATGAAGACAGAACCTATATATGTACTTTATGAAATAGAAATTTCTGATTTCTAGGAGCTTCTAGTCCTGACACTCCAGAGAAAGTACAAGTCAGAAATTTCTGAGGAAATATTACAACTACTCGTTACATTCAGAAGTGCCGTACCATAAATTGTGCCATTTGCAGGAAGCCTCACTGAAACATCCCAGATGGGGTATTTATGGGATTTTTTGGGTGGTCCAAATGACCATGGGACTGTTGGAAGTTAATGGGTCAGAAGAAGCAAGCAGTGAGGCTGAACATCAGGCAACACTCACCAGAAGTGTGGTCTGGCTAAGTCTTGAAACACATTTCTGCCAGGAGCTGAGCACCGTGAAATGTCACATATGGGCTGGGGAACCAAAGGATGTGCATGTGCATAGGTGTGCACACGTGTGATAGTATCCCTGTGAGCAAAGCTCATCTCCAAATCACCCTCCAGCCACTGCTCCGCCAGGGAAGCCTTTTCACCACTTTCTGAAATCATCTGGAAAAGTTTAAAGCCAAAGAGAAATAGAAGTCAGAAGGGTCAAACAGCTCCCTTCCAAGTATTGTTTCACGCTGAAATCACACCAGCTTTCATCAAGTGCACAAGTATTTCAAACTCTTTGCTTTATATTCATTGATTATTGACTTCACGCTCTGGCATCATTTAGCTTTCTGAAATCACACAAGATTACGTGTGCACTATAGACTTGATCAAACAGCTGAAAATACCGAAAAATTGGGGGTTTAGCTTACACACGATTATGCATTGAAAAGAAACAAAAGAGGTGAAAGTACTGAGCAGCCTCTCCAGCCAGAAATGATAAAATTGAAGTGAGAAGGTCTGCAACAGCCTTTATCAGCTGAGAAGCTGGCCATATCCTGGGTAAAAAGAGTTTTCTAATACCTTGTGATGAGCTATAAGACGCTGATACCAACACCCCTCTCAAGCAAAGCCACATTTACAAAGACAAAACACATTGCAGCTTTGTTAAGTATGAAAAAAAAAAAAGTTACTTTCAAAGAGGATATAAGTTTTGTGAGCCCAGTCAAAAAATCTCCTGGAAACTTTTCTGAGAGAAGGAAAAGAAAAATGCTCTTTTTTCCTTCTGCAGTGAACAGAAACCCTGAATTTTTGCTAATGGTCACCAGGAGTCATTCATCACTCAAATCAAGTTGCTTGTTTCTGTAATGAATGAGGAGTGCCATGCAAGGAGCAGCAAGGCAGGCATCATGATTCATTGGGCTGCTAGTAAGTGACAGGAGTCATACAAGCTTAGAAAGGAAAGAAAAGAGGAAAGGCTTTACATCAGGTTTTTAGCCTAAAGGGAAGTTTTATATATAGGCAATAAAGACATTCTGACTTCTGATTTATGCCAGAATAAGGAAGGGAAAGCTCTGGCCTGCCTCCAGGTGAATTGCTCCCAGCAGTGCACTCTGGGGCAGACAGAGATTAGGAATGGCCACACTGCTGTGGAGCAACGAGGGTCCTGCTCCTCTGCTCGGCTCTGTCAGCGCTGACGCTCTGAACCCGCTGCAGATGGGAAGTCCATTAGCTCCATCCTCACGGAGAACAAACACAGCGGATGGCTTCATCTCGGTATTTCTCCTTTCCATAAGCTCAAGCAGCTCAGAGATCCTTTAGCTACCCGTGGTCGGAGGTAAGAGGAGCTCCCCCAGCCCACACGCCAAGTCTGCTTGTTCAGGCACCAAGCCCTCAGGGAAGCTGTGCCTGTGGGAATTGGCCCACAAGGGAGTCAGCTTTAATTCCTGAGGCACGGTTAACACATGGCATTAATAAGGGGCTGTTTCTCTTCGCTGTCGTACTATCGGTTTTAAATAGTCAAGTCCTAATCTCCCAATCAATCATCTTCAAAATCAGTACACTTCAGTCATCAATCAAATGCATTTTTGCAGGCAAGCAGGAAGCGTTATTTAGCAAGGAGGCAGCAATTTTTAAACCTCCATTTTTCTTCAGCTGCCTGAATTAAAGAAAAATTAGAGTCCCTGCAGATGTCTCTGACATCACAACAGAGTTGTACTGCAGCGTTCTGCTCTTGCTGGGAAAAGACCCCGCATTGAAGAAACCAGCTGAATGGACAAGATCTGCAGGACCAACCCTGGATGAATGTAACCTTGATTCCTTGAACAAATGTGGCCAGCTTTGGGCTTTACCCCCCTGAAGAGTCAGTGAATGCTCATCAGTGACCACAGGAACACAGGACTTCAAATTCCAGTTACCAAAATGAAACTCCATTAATAACACTAATTATGAAATATGGCCTATTTGCATGTTTTTCAAATTCATCTAGCACAAGAACTCTGAAGATAGTTGAATTCTGGAGCAAATATAAAGCTGTTGAACTTTAAGGGGGAGAGTTTCAAAGGCACAAATGGCACTTAACTTCCAATTATGCCTTGGAGAAAATTCCACTAATGGCTAACATAGCTGATTTATTTTCATAACCTTTAATTACTTTGCACCGTTCTTTTTTTTACTGAACAGTATAATCAGTTCAACGGAGCAGTTCAAAAACAATGTGCAAACTAAAAAAAGGTCTGCTCCAACACCAGGTTTCCTTACACAAGTTTAAATTCTTTATCAATCTTATATAATTATACATCTCAATAAGTGGGAATACTTGCACTTAATTATAACATCGACATACAAGAGATAGTAGCTAACATGAAATCTGATTATTAGTATTTTATCTCGATGAGATGTTACCAGTGTTATCGGGAGGAAATATGCATGAAGACCATAGTTTTGTTTTGACTAGCATCAAGTCAGGGGCTTCTCCTATTTTAGTCATACAAGCTATAATATTCATGAAGTTTATTCTTTTGACAGCTTGCAATACCAGTACCCAGGAGATCCAGCAGGGCCAAACACTGAGGGAAAAACATGCAATTTCAGGTCTTTGTGCAAGCTATTCCCTTGTGCCACAGGTGGAGGCTGAAACATTTTCAAAGCATCCAGGATGATCTAGCGGCACATTTCTTAGAGCAGAACTCCCGGCTTTTATTTAATTTTAAACACGGGAGTCTTAATTAAGGTGTTTTACGTGCCCTGGGGATTTTCGAAGCCTTCTGGCGGGAGCGTGGCCGCAGGCAGGGCTGTGTGCTCGGGAGCGAGGGGAGAGCAGGCGCTGCCTCGCAAAAGCAAGAAGCGATTGCCCTCTAGTGCCCAAAGCAAGCCGAGGATGCACAGTCCGAGGAGGGCGAGTTCGAAATTTTTTCCAAGTTGCCTGCCTGTCTGGTGCTGACCGAACAGGCTTTTTTGGAATCAGCTGTTTCGGGGGTGACATTATCACGCAGCCCTGGAGGCTGCCCCTCCCACGGAGAGCAAGAGTCCTGATCTGATAAACCGTCGGAGTGGGGCTGAGTGACTCATCAATGTCACCCAAACTCCAACACCGTCTTGCAGAGGATGCGGCGCTTCATCCAGTGTTATCTCTTGAGGAAATCTTAATTGGAGGTTTTATAAGAAGTGAAATCCCAGCAAGCAGACAATTGCAGAACAAGGGAAACCAAAGCAGGGCAAGTATCCTTATCAGGATGACTTCAGTTTCCTTATGGTAGTTGTGATTTCTTTTTTATTCCTTCTCTCACACATGAAAAAGGAGTAAATGCAGAAGAGGTTTCTTATTTCTGTCCCTACCTGGCTGTCCTCTTGGCCAGTTGTGTGACGCAGCAGGGTCACTGCTGGAACAGCCCGCAATCCAGGGGTATCAATCTCCTTGCAAGCTTCCAGCTGAGGAAGGTAAATGAGATGAGAGCTTGAACCTGCCAGAGTCACAAGTGGTCTCAGGAAACAACTCCCGCTCTCTAAATGCTTCTTACAAGCATTTTCCAGTTTTAGGTGCAAACTTTAAGATGAATGAATAGTTTTCAGAACACAAGTCAAAAGTGTAATCTGAGTTAATGGAGGAGGACACACCAACTGATAAGTATCTGCCTGGAAAAAGCATTTCTTCCCTGCAGTTCCAAAATCATTCATTGTTTACTGTCTCACATTGTTCCAATAGACAAACAATATAAATAATTCAGAAAGATGTTAATTCCTACTTAAATCCATAGAGCAGCATGGGCTATTTATTTAGTTAGCTTTAACTGCCTCTGAATCATAGGGTTTACTGTTACCAATGGCAATTTTTCATGAATTTAGGCAGAACTGCCAGGAATTGCACAAGGGCTTCAGAGCAATGAGGTTTAAGCACTTTGTACTTCATCCATACAGGGACAGACCAGAGGCCAAGGGCTTTAGCCAGAGGTGTCATGGACCAGCACACACACCTGCTTGCTCACCTAGCACTGAAACAGCTCCCTCAAGGTACTTCTCCTGCTACATAGGAGGAGTCCATCACCTCCCATTGATCCCTGGTGGAGGCAGAGCCAGGCATAGCTGCACCCTGCAGTTGTAGCAGCCTGCTCATTCACTTGGAAAATCCCCACAGAATCTTTATAGTTCCTAAACCGGACCATGAAGTGCTGATGGCTCAGAGTGCAGAATGGAAACTGGAGAGAAAGCCCTACAAATCTTTCCTCAACCTCCTGTTGTGTCTTTCACTTTGGTCACTTTCATTTTCCAATCCAATGCGGAATTTATCCCTTAGGCAGTTTGAATTTGACATGGAACATGGTCCCATATTTAACAAAGATTCACTTTGTCCTAATTTTGCCCCTAAAATCTTCCATTGTTCCCATTTGCAGTAGCAACAACGCATTTGAGATAAGAAAAGCTGATAAGTAAATGCACGTCCTCAAAAAGTTATGTTCAGCGTTCATTTCTGTATCCTGAGAAGACGGGGGAGCTGTTTAATGCAGCTTATCTTAATGCACCAAGAAAGCAAGCAACACTGAGTGCTCCTTGAACTACTCAAAATTCCCTCTTAACTCAGATTACCAGTATCAATCACCAGCCTTATTAATGGGTGTTTTTAATTGCTTTATGGATTTTGTTTTACTTACTCTTCTTTTACTTCTTGTTGCAGATAATGTAAAGAGTCCTCTTCATTGATTATTGGCAGCTGCAGCGTTCTGAGAAAACCTCTTTCAATTTATCTGTCCGGATCCTTTGACTTCCCGCTCTGACAGCTTTACAACCTCCCCGAACGCTTCATAAATGCACTGCAATGGTCACATGAACATCCTGGAAGGGGAACCTCCGCAACTCCTCACTCCTATGGCACTTTAGGAAGAGCACCCAGAAAAGCAGCAAGACCAGCAGGAGCTGGAAGCCCTGCGAAAGATGAATCTCATGGGGAAGCTCCGCAGAAGCTTCCGAACGCTCGTCATTCTCCTGGCCACCTTCTGCTTGGCAAGCATTGTCATCTCTGCCTATTTCCTCTACACGGGCTACAAGCAGGAAATGGCCCTCGTGGAAACCACTGGGCCAGCAGAGTGCGAGGACCTCAAACTTCTGCCCTACAGGTCTGTGGAGCTGAGAACACCTAAGCCAATTGATCCCTCCAGGACTGATCCCACTGTGCTCCTGTTTGTGGAAAGCCAGTACTCCCAGCTGGGGCAAGACATCGTAGCCATCCTCGAGTCCAGCAAGTTTCAGTATCACATGGTCATTGCACCGGCCAAGGGGGACATTCCCCCCCTCACAGACAACGGGAGAGGGAAGTACACGATTGTTATATATGAGAATATTCTAAAGTACGTGTCCATGGACTCGTGGAATAGAGAGCTTCTGGAAAAATACTGTGTGGAATACAGTGTTAGCATAATCGGTTTTCATAAAGCCAACGAGAACAGCTCCCCGAGTATCAGACTGAAGGGGTTGCCATTACAGCTGTACAACAACGTGGCCCTCAGAGACTGCGTGGTGAACCCTCAGTCGCCCCTGCTGCGCATCACCAAAGCGCCCCGGGTGGAGAAGGGCCCCCTGCCTGGCGAGGACTGGACGGTGTTCCAGTCCAACCATTCCACCTACCAGCCCGTGCTGCTGACTGAGCTGCAGCCCGCCAGGCCCAGCCCCGCCACGCTGCCAAGGGCTGCTCTCTATGCAACCGTCATCCAGGACCTGGGCCTGCACGACGGCATCCAGAGAGTCCTCTTTGGGAACAACCTGACCTTCTGGCTCCACAAGCTCATCTTCATCGATGCCATCTCTTTCCTGTCAGGAAAGAGGCTCACGCTCTCCTTGGAGAGGTACATTCTGGTTGACATAGATGACATCTTTGTCGGGAAGGAGGGGACAAGGATGAACGTCGACGATGTGAAGGTAAGGCAAGAACTGGGGGATACCATCCCAGACACCTGTATGGGCTAACAGGTGTTTACAACGAGACAAAGCTTGAAAAAGCTGAGAAGCTCCTTTTCCTGGAGAGGGCTGAAAGTGCACAAGTGCAGCCAGCAGACACATAAACCACAACCCGAGATTAAAAGCCATTTTTCCCACATACATACAGAGATGCACCTACAGATGTGTATATGTGGGGGCAGGTATGTTGCACATACGGATATATATATTATAGCTTCTAGAGGCCTTTTCTGTGTTATTTCTCTCACTATTGTTGTAAAGTAGACAGAACAATACAAGAGGGTTGCCTTTTTAAACCTCACCATCGTTCTTAAAAAGAACAAAACAGAGCAAAAGGAAAAAAAAGCCTGAAGAAGTTACAGCCCTGATGTGCCTTCCATGAGTTAGCAGGATAATTTTCATTACCAGACTAGCAGGTAAGCATTTAAAGTTACCAGTGACAGGATGGAAGCACAGCATGCACTTGAGCAACTGACATAACCATCTGATAGAGTGAAAAGCCCACAGACTACTCACTGGGGGCTCTTCTACACTTATATTCCTCATCTGTAGTATCGAGGGACACCATTAAATTTGTTCAGAGTAGTTTTCAAAGATGTGTGCAACTTGGAAAGAATAGACAGAGCTCAACAGCATGACAGTTATTTCTTGTCATTTTCCACATGTGGGAATCATAGTCAGAGATTAACTGAATCCCTAAACATGCAATATCACATTCTCCAGCCTTTATTCTGGAGGGTTTTTGCTGTAAATACCCAATGCTTTCAAGAACAATAAGCAAGCCTTTTCTTTTTAAAAGCAGATTCCTATTTAATTTCCAAACCCTTATTTCCATTTCTACAATTTCTGTATTCATTTGCCTCCTCATCCAGACCACTGAGGTATCCAAATAGCCAGCAAGAGCAGTAGTCTCACATACAACTGAAACCATTTTGCACATCAGAGCACGGGGTGATTCTATGAGCCAAACCAGGCGTGTGAATGCTCATCAGGGCTGATCCTGAGCACCAGGCACTCCAAGCCTCTGGTGCCTTTGAGATCTGAGTGCTGTGCACAAGCTCAGCGATCAAGTGCTCTCTCTCTGGAAATACATGGGGAAATGCTCTGAGAAAGGGCTTGTACACAAGAGGAAATGAATTCAAAAGGCAATTGTGAAACAAATTGTTCAGCAATAGCTTCCTGCCTGCGCCTTTTTGAGAACATCTGTCTGACCTGGTCTGCTCCACCAAGGAAGCCTGTGACTGTTCCACAGTGGTTAAAGAGCTCCCGTTGCCAGCAGGGGAGTGTCCACGCAGAGATACTTGGAGTTTCAGAGTTCTCACTGGAATCATCTCATTATGCAGGAAAAAAAGCAAGTCACCTCCACTACTATCCAGCCATCAACAACTTTGCTAGGCAAACCTTTCCAGCTGTGCTTGGCACAGCAACCGTGCTTCCATGGTCATTATAGGAGACACAGCAGAAAACCCCACATCCAGGGGCTGCAGTAGGAGCTGGATGCTGTTAAAAGCATTCAGAATTATATTTATGTGCTGCACACATTTATCCATATGAAAACCAACCAGTCTACGCTGCTGAATATCTAGACAATAACAAGGGAAAACTTTTGCTAGGGTTAAGACATTTTTAATTTTTTTTCAAGCAACGCATGGTGAGCCTTCTTTCATTCATTATGTTTGAACCAGGGTACAAAGGGAAGGTTTCATTCTTCCCACATTTCTGCAGTACCAAATTAGCAGCCCACTTTCCTCACAAAGACACCAAAAGTGCCTCTCACAGGATAAATCCCCTCCTCACCTCGCAGAAGAAATCACGCCACAAACACTAACCACAGGGAGAAATCTTCTGCAGGCACAGGCTCAGAACCAACCTTCCCCTCAAGCTCTCTTTCAGGGACAATAAAAAGTTTATCTCCCCTTTTTAGGTGAATGTTTCACACATAAATCCACCCTGCAGCTTGAGCATCCGTAGGTACTTTGTCCTCAGCAGTATGGATTTCATTTCGAATCAGTTACCTGGCACAGATTTGTTCCTCAGGGCATTTCACAAACACTTGCTACACAAATCAGTGTGTTCCTACAGACTGGACGTTCCCAGAATACATTAACCCCCAGAACAGAACCCTGTTAATGAACATAACACCGAAAGCAGAGTGCACTTTGGTTAGTTTACAGGAGAGGATAATTACAGCCAGTTAGAGAACAATCTCCCAAGTCACTGGGGGAAGGAGGCAATTAAGAACCAGCAGACCTGCCTTCACCCCTTAAAGCACAGCAGCTTTGCTCGAGAGGCAAAAATAACAACTGCTTAGGAGGTTGATATTTCAGCGATGGCAAAGCAGTGCCCTGCCTTTGGGAGGAGTGGCTGAGGCTGCTCACAGAGGGTTCACTTTGCAGAGATGTAGAGACTCTCTGTGAGGCTCTCCAAAGGTGCCCTGCCCACCCAAATCCCTTGGGAATGCTGTAATTCATAGCGAGCCTTCTGGTAATCAAACCTGTGCCTGTGTAATTGCTTCCTGCAACCCAAATGTTTTTATTCCCTCACAAAGCCATTTCTCAATGAGGTGCCTCAGGGATATATACATATATATATATGTACACACACACTTTTATAAAGGGTGGCATCAGCTACAGAAACAGAGATTAGAGAACAGGGTTATTATGGGCTCTGTTTACCACAGAAGATCTCGTAGTCTTTGGTGTTGAAAAAGCTGTGCAAGGTCATGTCTGGCTAAGTAATTAACAGGAACTCAGCAGAGTCACAGAAAGCTGTTTTTCCAAGCTTTGTGGAGTTCTATCTTGAGCCTAGAGAGCCCCTGCAAATGATTTTCTCCCTTTCCTGCCTGCCAATATATTATCTCAGTGCTTGATTTTAGAAGGCAAAAGAATCAATCATTTCATTTGCAGAAACAGTGAATTTGTGTACTGGTAAATGATAGTGGTTCCCAGCCACACAAGTTCAGTATCACTGACATCAGTGATTTGGCAAAAAAAAAACCCCTGGAAATGTCTTTTTTATGCTGTGTCTGGGAGAGCCACACAGAAAAAATACAAAGCTTTCACCTTTAAAGTTTCCTTTTAACTGAGCACAAAGAGGGCTGCGTTACCCAAACAAGGAATAAGAACTTGCTGAAGTATTTCTATTTTTTCTGTTGCCATGGTATGAGCTAGTACAATATTTACTCACCCAGGAAGAGCTCAACGCAACCACCAGGGCTTTTCCAACCCCTTCCACAAATACACATCCTATTGTTAACTCAAAAGCTCTGCAAGAGCACAGTGCAAGCTAAGGCAGTTACTCTTTAATGAAAAAAAACCCAACAAATAAAACCCCACTCCAAATAAAGCAAAGAGCTTTAGCCTTTCACTTTCTACCCTCCTCTCAGCTCTAGAATTCAGACTTCAGCACACCTTCTGGGTGGACTCAAGAACCACCTGTTCCCCTCTGTGCTGCCACTCTCCCAGCTGGAGCTGATGAGGTTATCAAGGAGAAATTGCTTGTCCCAGCACCACCATATCCCACAGCCCCCTTCTGTAAAACCTCTATTTCCCTTTGTGTAACCCCTCTCGTTGTCACTACAGGGATGGGAGCATCCTCGAACTTCCTGAGCTACACTAAAATGATGGAGCCATGCTTGGGAATGTCCTCTGTGTTAGTGCTGACTGCAGAGCTTCCTTCTCCTTGCAGCCTGTCTGCCTTCTCTCACTGCCTCCCCCTCTGAGCTCCGGTCCACTTCCTGCAGTGGAAATAAGAATGCCATTAGTCCCTGACACCTCCTCA
The DNA here is from genome assembly GCA_013400495.1 of Nicator chloris. Classification (NCBI taxonomy): domain Eukaryota; kingdom Metazoa; phylum Chordata; class Aves; order Passeriformes; family Pycnonotidae; genus Nicator; species Nicator chloris. The sequence goes on from WAAE01003136.1 coordinate 67,204, forward strand.
CTGCCACAGTCTCCACTTTGTCTTTGACCTTCACCATCATTAAAATGCCTGAAACACTCAAAGCCTGTGATTTCTGGCTCATTTTAGTGTTTTAAAGACAAGAATTCATCTTGGAGTTGCATCTTTCCTGGCAATTCTGAATTAAAAAGTATTGGCACAGCAGGGAGCTGAGCTCAACCACTCAATCTCTCCAGCATATGATTATCCCTGATTTTTGTGCAAGGACAATTGCTTTCAGGTGAAACTACTAGAAATGTCTGGGCCACATCACCAGGCATGGCAGAATGGTCAGTCCTGAGATAAAACAACCACCCTGATAACCTTTTAATAATAATAAGCCCCTGCCAGTAAAGTAACCACAGCCATGGCCAGCCCAGGGAGAAGCTGAGCACAGGAGATGTGTGAGCACAGGAACCCAGAGGAGACAGCCAGGCATTAGTCACTGCAGGCTGGGTGGCACTTCTGTCACCTTTTAAAGCACTTGAGAGTGACAGTGAAGAACACAATAGAGTGCAGTTCTGGAGCTCCCACTTTTGGATGGTCCTAAAGTCTTTAAAAATGAATTTCAAAAGCAGCTGAGAGGCATTACACGAAAACTTTAATAATCTTATTTAAAAATGGGAGTGCCTGCTCCATTCTGCTTCATCAGGGATGACAGTTCATTCAATATTTTCCTTGTTCAGGTCTCTTGAATCACCCAATTCTTTCTGTAATAATTTGAGTGTTGAATACTGCTCAAGTGCCTTGTCAAGACACATCAGACAAAATGTTTCATACTTCTTTTGTTTCAATAGAGCCTGTTCTTTCATTCCAAATTTCAGTACCAGTGTAGTTAAATGCCACAATTCCCTTGCCACCAGCAGAACCTGTATTCTTCTCCTTGGCAGCCTGATGGATTGACTGTCTATCCAACTACCCTCCCTGAATTATAACAGATTTGGGGTTCTCTCATCTGCCAGGCTCCCACTCAGGATTAGGTGGTCTTGACAGTGTTTTATACAGGCTTGCCAGAAAACAGATTCTGGTGGCTCAAATTTTCTACCTCTTGAATTTATTAAACAATTCCGTCCCTAGCAAGATTTTCCTGAATGTTTGAAAACTCCCTTGGTATTCTTCTGTCCCAGAGAACCCACTGGTTTTGGGTCTGTAGGGTTACATGATACCAGGGAATTCAATTTTGTTTTTTTTGTACAAGCACCACAGAATTCTCTCAGATGTTTGGGTTTTTTCCTCAAGGAAGAAAGTATAATATCCCACAAAGCAACAAATTAATTTTTAAAAACAGACAAACCAAGAGATAAATCATCCTTCATTCTGCCTATAAGAATTCAGGAGAACTTAATTTTGAAAAAGACTTAAAAATTTGATGTTTTAAAAAATGTCATAATACATTTGAAAATATAGAAAGGCCAGGTTTTCCAGGGTGAGCTTCAGAGATTTCAAGTGCTCCCATCCTGTGCCAAGCACCACTGACTTGTGACACATTCCTCTTCTAGGCTTGCACTGATTTCCTGGATTTGTACTGATTCTTTGAATCCTTTCTCCAAAATAACTCTGAAGTCATAGGTTGTATCAAACTGGAGTATATTTCCAAGACACATGTGGTACCCTGTTTAATTTAGCTTCACCTAGGGAATCCATAGGAGCCAAAAACCACATCTGCTTTATATCCACCCCTCAAGAGACCTGCATTAACCTGAGCTTTAAAACAAGGCATAGTAGTTAAAAAGGAGCACTAACAGTTGCTTCCTGAACAGAAAACAACACTCTGAAATGATGGAGTAGCCTTGTAGAAGGGCCAGGCAGTGCAGACTGCAAGAGCAGTCATAATTATTGCCTTAAAAGCACTTGAAGCAGCAATAAACACATTACCAGGAACCCATCTATAATGCAGCTCCTTCAGGAGCAGCGTTACTTAAGTGACTTTAAATATGCCTTTGTCATCCAAATGGGAGCAGGAGGAACACTTAGAGCAAAAGCTCAATTTAGCACTGTTGGCATTATTCAAATGATGTGAAAGTGGCAGTGCTCAGGAAAAGGGTGGGTACAGGCAGGGATGGACAAACAGGTGAGGAACAGAAAAAAATCTCCAAGAAGAAAAGGAGAAATTAGAGACTTAAATTATTTAGCAGTAATTAACTAGGCATTTTCTGTCCATACCTGTGTCACAATGCAACATAAAACCAAATATTCAACTGTCAGGCCTCAAATCCTTAGACATATTCATCTATCCATCCACTCCTATAACTTTATGTACATATTCATAGAAAAGACACAGACTCTAATTTAATTTGTGTGAGGATATGGCCAGAGATCCCTTCGATTACTGCTTTTATTTCCCATGTCCTACACCTCCACCCATCTTCTTTCCATTCAGGCAGAAAAAGAAAACAAAGCACTAATGATTTTCTTTTGCCTCATGGGAAATTCTAATAGAAGACTATTTAGTAATTTAAATATGTCATTTTGTGTCAACAAAATTTCTAATGCTAAATACATTCACTTATAACTTAAATAGTCACACTGTTTTATAGATAATATATTATAAAAGTTAAGAATTTCTCTCCAGACATGTCAGGGGAAAAAAAAAACAAAACAAAATTTTTATTTAATTCCATTAACAATTTAATTTTCCAAATGTACAAGAAAATTAAAGGATAAACTCTTGACAATTTCCTGCAAACCAGTGTATTAGTTAGGAGACTCTGGGGCTTTTTGGGCAGTGTTTTCTTTCGTCAGGATTTGATTTACTGCAACACATTGCCTGCACTGGAGTGTTCTGATCTCCAGCTGCAGCATTTATCATTGATGAGGGGAGCATACAATAAGAAGTTCCTGTATTTGCAGTTGAGGCTAGCACAGAAGGCACCAAGGCAGCCTGATGTCCTTCCAGCCTGACAGCTTCTGTGAGAAACTCAAGTTTCCCCTTTCAGAGCCCAGAGTTTGCCTTCTGTAGGAAATAAAGCCGTGGATTAAGTATTTTTTTTCCCCTTCAGAAGCACAAATTATAAATATCCATTACCAAGCCATGAAAATTTATCTATTTGTAAGCCTTACTCTTTCCTGTGTTTTTGTTCTTTCTGCTAATTACCAGCACTCTCTCAGTCTGCTGTTCACATTTTTCATCCAGACAGCACCCAAACACAAGTGGGATCTGTGGTGTGGTACACACTCAGCTTCCCTAGCACATGACATCCCTGCTATTTTTAACTCTTCTGGCTGGAAAAGGCTGCATCCATTATCTCAGAGTGTAATTTTTTAATTGATGTAGTCATATCATTGGCATTTTAGCCTTTAGTTTTAAAAACCCACAAACTATATCTATTAAAATTAATACCACCTTCCCAATAATTTCTGACCAAGGAATGGAAAAAATTCAACGAGTTAGAGGTTAGGATTTTAATTTTCCTTCCATCCTACTTGTTCAGCCATTTATCCTTAGACTAAATAGGTGGCAAATCCTTCCAAAATGGCAAAGTGGCAAGGCAGAGGAAAATGAAGTTTATATTCCTGTTACTTGATCAACCTGGATTACTCCAGTGAAACACCTTCCTATGGCAAAATGTTGATTTATGAAATGCAGAATGTTTCACTGGAATATGATTCAAACAAAATTGTGTTCTGCCAGCTCATCTGCTCTGGCAGACTAAGGGAAAAGGGGGCAGTTCGTAGAATATTAAAAAAAAATAAATTCCAAAGATCATAATTAAATGTAGCTTTGGAATTGCTGATCTTCCAGAAATTAAAAAATGGAAGTAATTCACACTTTACTGAGAGACTTCTTTAATACAAGAATATCCAGGAAATTGATATTTCAAGTTTTTACTGCCTCTTACGTCAAAGCCAGAATTATTAATGTAGCTTTTACATCACATATTAAATCTAAAATACCAACACCGAAGCAATTCCTAAAAGTTGTCTCAATATTACACTTGAACTGCTTGGATTGAATCAGACTGAATTAAAGCCATGAGCTTCAGGACCTCCGTGTTTTTCACCCCAAAACATCAGCCCTTCAAGAAAAAAATGGTATAAAAAATGGTGGCATTCGCATTTTTGACAGGAGACTGTATTTGCCTGCCTTGCCCAAACCTCATGAAATATTGCCTCTTAAAGCTGTCAGTGATTCTTGATAGCACAAGTGCTTTTTTGGTGGAGACTCAATTGTTTTAAGAGGGCAAATGACATGGGCAGCAGGTTGTACCTGGGGAAAAGCAGCCCGATGAAGAGCAGGACAAGGGAGAGAGGCTCAGGGATGATGAGGATCAAAGTGCTTTGTCCATTTTCCAGTAATATTTAATCCCTGAAGGCTACAAGACTGAAGACCTCCTTTGTAATAATATTTACTGCAGGTTCTTCATCAAATTACCACAAAAGGTTGGGAATTCATTGAATATACATGCATAAATAAGCATTAATCTATATGAATCTATAGTTAATAGAGATTAAATACTCTATAATCATATTAATTTAGGAGTTCCAGGCCCAAGTGTGAACTGCTGAGGCTATGCTCTACATGGTTAATAGTAATAATAATAACAATAATGCATTATCTTTTAAAAAAATAGGTTCAGCTGCAGAATGTGAATTCTTTAATAAAAAAGCTCCACATGTGTCTTCCTAGTAACATATCCCAAGATTTATGTGCATTATAAACAAATATGTCTGTGATATTATAAAGTGTAATTCCACTGTATTTGTTATTAGGAAAGGGAATACGGTTTCCCATATGCTTTCCCTGTTATTTCTGCTGTAACTGGGAACAGGCTGCCAGTACATTATCAGGAAATAAAAGCTACCCATCCCTGCTGTAAATATTTCAAGGTGAGTGTTAGAGACCAGAGGGAATTTTGAGCAGGAAACCTGTGCCTGGAAAGAGCCCACTGTAGCATGGTTAAAACCAGCCTTCAAAAAGGCTTCTGCTCTTAAACTGCTCAAACCTGGTTCATATTCCACATACAGAAATATTCTGGATTATTAATTTCACTGGTGGCATAACGCATGGGGTGTGCTGAACCCCAGCAGAGGAGAGAGGGGGCAAAGAAGGGGGAATGCACAGCCCAAAGAAGAGCTTGAGGAAGAAGGAAGGCTTTCCACAATGGAAAAATTGCACCCACCTTTTAGCTCTTTCTCATCTTACAGCTGCAAACTATTTCCAAGATTGGGATGTACACCTTGTCAAACAGTCCTCTTTGGCTAGCAGAGCATTACCCAAGCAATGCCTGTCACAGCAATTCAGTATTTGTGATTTTTAAACAGCTATTCCCATAGAAAATAAAATTAATGGCATTACCCTTCAGCTGTGAGAGTAATAGAATCTCTCACTTCAGGAATGAGTGGAAATGTAATGTAACAACTATAATTAAAAGCTTGATAGTTTGCTGAACATATTTTTCCCAGTTTAATGATCCTGTGTTACATGAATTCATACTTTACGCTGCAAGTAGCTACAGTTTTCAATGGGAATATTTAGAGGGAAAAGTACTGCCTTTAATGATTAAGATCAAAAGGAAGTAGATTTAAAAGTTAACTGCCTCAGTAATGCCACTTTCTGGCTGCCACCAAAATGCATATGAATGTCTCTGAAATAGGAATCTGTTTTCAGCAAAAACCAAGCCTTCCCCAACCTTTCTGTGCTGCTCTTGTTTTTTAAGACAATGCTATGCAAGTACTCAATGTGCTGGTGAGATCAGCTCTATTCTCTGTTCCCAAGTGCTAGAGACCTACTCATCACAAGGCTTCACAACCAGTGTTCTCCTATGTGTGAGAACAGAGAAAAGCCAAGAGTTTCAACTGTTACAAGACTTAGGAAAGGATCACAAACACTGATTTTCCACTGGATTATTATTGTCATCAGCCATGATTACTTTTGGAAGACATACTGCTCCTCTAGGGTCTGCTCAGGGAGCTTGGGACCAGCTGCCTTGCTGTGGGCACTTACACAGGGCCAAGTTGGAAAAGCCATGTGGAAGGGCTTCCTGTTATCAGAAGTTTCCTTCCTAGGAAGTTACTGAAAGATGTCATCACTTTCCCACAATTATATTGGACCACTTGAATTTCTCAAGGGTGCAGGTTTGAGTTTTATGCCAGCCTCTATTCCAGAGTGATCTGAGGAAGAACAGCACTTCAGTTTTGCTCTAAGTGTAATTTTCCCACTTTTGGGAAAGGTGTGGTGATACTTGTGAACCTGAAGCATTTTCTTTGACTGTTAAAGAGATTTGTTCTCAATTTTACCTGAAATTACCTACTTTCATGAAAAAGTCACCTACTGGAACTTCTGAAACTGATGATTTCAAATGTGCCAGCCTCAGTTGGTGATCTGAATTGATTTCATTAGACAACATACTGGCCCTTCATGTTTCTGTTCAAGAGAATTGAGTAGAAATGTAAGATGGGCATTGCCATTTTACTTTGGATCTTCCAGCCTCCTCCTCTGGACAGCTCACTATGCTGTCTTCATGCTGGGAAGAATAATAAAGCAGTGGTAAGCAGGAGGATTTTCCGGGATGGAGGGATTTTAAAACCTATCCTGGAGGACAATAAAGATTTTTAGCTCCCTCTGCTCTGAACCTGAAGGAGCAGGGGGTGGCAGAAGCACTCTGATCTCTGGTGAAAGAGATGCAGTGTAAAGCAAGAACATTTGCCTTGAAATTCCCTTTTCATTCCACAGAAACGTCCAATTCTAGTTATCAAAACACTGAAGTGAGCTCCCTGGATAATGGAAGGCAGCATCACAAAGGAGGAAGAAGGGTCAAAGAAGTTAAGCTCTGCCAGACAAGTATCAAACATCTCAAAAATATTAAAAAGCAACACAATCTTAGGGGTTTTTAAAGCACATCCTTACTCATCAAGATTTTGCAAACTGAAGGTTTCAGAATAACCCAGGAAAACAGTTCTCCAGACTTCCCTGGTTTCTGATTTTTATGGAGAGAGTGTGCAATGGGCAGACTCACATAGGAAAAAAATCCCAAAGATATGGAGGCGCTCTCTTAAAGCCACAAGATAGATCCATCATTGTGCCAACACGCCCATTCTGAACCCTGAAGGACAGACCTCAGTCCAGGATATATCACTCCTGCTCCAATCTCTCCTTTATGATTGAATGTGTGCTGAAAAAAACCCCTTAATTCCCTACCACAAAGCATATACATCAGTTAGTTTTTAAGCAGTAAATTTAAAGCAGGAATTTGAGATTGCTGGTAGGTGTTCAGAATTCTGAGATAAATGTACATGATGAGAACTCGAAGGAAGTTTTATTTTTGTGACAAGTTATCCAAGTGAATGATTTCCGAGGGCAGTAAAGGAGCAGAACACCACTCTGATTAAACCTTAGTAGATCCAAGTCCATAAATTAAAGAAGATAAATAAGGTAGCCTCCATTAGTCTAGCCTTTAAATCATTTATAGTAACTGAGTACTCACCTGTAACAGGTTGTAGAGTTTCTTCATAATTATTTTTTTTGTTTAAGGAAGCACATCTGAAGCACCAAGACACAAGAAAGAATATACAACTCAACCAAAATGCAGCTGTTGGTGTTACTTGTCTTTTACCCTGTATTTCTATTGTGCCAAAGAGAGGGAGACTTCGATGACTTCGATCCCTTTTTTTTTTTTTGGCATGGCCTAAACATGACCTGAGCTAACTAATGACCAGTCTGGGTTTTATGTGGGTGACATGCAGCACAGTGACTGACACCAGCACAGTTTCCTGCAACAGCACCACTATGGCTCAACATGCATTTTTTATTAACATACTGTTTTAGACCTTGATGTGGTCCCTGTAAAGCCTCAAGATGGTTTTGTGATCGATTTTGAGATTGATCAGAGCTGACATGAGGGTTCTGTCCCTGCCTTTTGGGCCTCTTTCATGGTAGCTCTGCAATGGAATTGGAGACAGACCAACCCTACCTGCCTCATGCAGATGTGGATATGGGGCAATAGAGCATCTCTTCTTTATTTCCTGTTCAGCTGGCCAGGCTGAACTGCAGCCGTAGGGAGCAGAGCCATTGAAATTAGAACAAGCATTCCTGATCGTGTTGTTTCAACAACTGGACCAATAATCCTTGATCTCCCACTGGCAGATTGCCTTCCCCTGATTCCTCTGCCTGAAGAGCCTTTCTTCAAGAGATTTCTTTTGCTGAAAGTGCTTAAGCTTCTGAAAAGTCGGGACTGATAAGAAATAATCTCTAAGCACCTTGACTGCTCTGCTGTAAGTGCCACTCCTGTCCCTGCTGCATGAACCTGCAGGGAGGGATCCTGCTTGGCCCCAGCCTTGTGCCCAGGGGAACTGCCACCTGTTCTCGGCTTGGGCACATGCTGGCTTTTCCCCTTCCAGGACTTGTCAGCAGATTTGGTTAGTATTCCTAGAAAATCCTTCAGAATCAGCAGTGATGGATACTGGAGACCCTCAGTGCTTTCCCAAATAGGCTGTAAATCCTCTCAGCGGGTAAGGCTGACACAGAGCAGCAATCACTGCTGGCAAGAAACCACTGCAGCCGTTCCCTGCTCCCACAGCTCCAGCAGCAGCTCCTGTGGATGCTTCCAGCCAGGCCTGATGCCTTTGATCTTCCCCAGAGTGGGGAGCAATTGCCTTAACTCATCTGTGTGGTCCCGGTTAAAATAAACCGTGCTTTTTAATCATGCTCTTTATGTCTCAATTCATCCTTTTTGCCCTGTTAGACTGTCCCCTTGTTCTTCATTTGAGCTCTTCGCTGCTAGATGCTCTAACAAGGCCAGGAATTCCTTTTTCCAAGAAGAGAGACTGGATAATTGCCATGGATATTTTTATGTATCTGTGCACCCACACTTGTCCAGCTGGTCAAGGTGCTCTCACTGCCGGGGTATCTGTGTCACACTCAGCATCATCTCTCTTCTAATGCTAAATCAAAAGCCACCTCCTGAGTTCTCAGGGATGTTATTCGCCACTTAGTCAGGAGTGAGTAGTAAATTTGGTGCAGTAACACCCCATACATCTCCTTCAGCTGAAACGGCTTGAACCTCTGCTGGGACAGATGCACTCCTCTGGGTCAAATTACATGTGAGTAGGGCCCTGACAGTCTTCTGTCTTCAGCACAGAGTTACAAAGCAGCAAATCGTCAACTTTTTCTCGCTTCAAAGAAACCCACCTATCCTGTCAGACCTCACACAAAGGCAGCCAACTCCAGGGAAATGCTGAACAGACTCAAGTAATAGCTCTGCACTAAAAGACAGATGTGCAGCCAGAGCTGGCTGTGCTCAGCCCCAGCCGAGAGCTCCCTATGAATTACTTCTGTGCCACTATGGATTAGCACGGAGCTTCACAGAAACAAATGCACGAGGAAATGCAGTCCCACCCCTCGGGAAGGCAGGGCCGAAGCCTGGCTGTGCCCAGTGCTCTCCAGCCAGCACTGGCAATGGCACCATTTGCAGGAAGGACTGGGTGAAAAGCGTCTCCAGGACTGTAAGGTTTGGCAGCTTCCCTCTGATCCGGGCCCTGCTATTCCAGTCAGGTTTGGCATAGGGTACAGGGTGAGTGATTTCAAAATCCTATCAAAGATTTTACTAACTCCAACCCCTGAACTGCTTTCAAACTCTAACCAGTAAGTCAATAATGTGACTCTTCTGAGTTCCTACACTCTGGTATTATCTGCTGTAAGCATGGGAAATGGACTAAAATCTTCACCACTCAGAAATCATCAACTCAGCTTCACTGGGTTATTAATTCCTCACCAAGCTGAGTTTTAACAAGTCCAGATACAGCTGAGTTGATTGTCCACCTTATGACAGAAATTTATGCTCCAATCTGAAAGCTGAAAATAAGGAACTTGGAATCCCAGTGTTGCAGTGACCCCATCAGTAATGTCAGGCTAGACATCACTTTTTTACTGACAGCTTTCCTGTCAGAAAATAGCAGTGGCTAGTTATTTCACACCTTCCTTACAGTAATTACTATGATTTTAACTGCTTTGTGGTATTCCTATCAATGCCAATTCCACCAGCTTTGAAAATTGCCAAGACCACAGCAGGCTTAGTCAGATTTTTTTTTATCCTAGCATAGATTTCAGGGAGGGAGCAAGAATGGGAAGAGGCAATCAAAAAATGACATCCTGACAGCAGCTGTTTGCAATGCAAAGAAACATTACTGGAAGTACTCTTTGCTTTTTGTTTTTTCCTTCCAAAAAAATTCAGCTGGAAATTTAAAGTAAAACTATTACTTTGTAGTCCTCCAACTTTCCACAGACCACCAGCAAATTGCTGCACAGAGCAGCTTGGGAATGAACCTCAAGGCTTTGTAGCTGCACAAGCATTAGGGACAGATGTTAGGGACAAAAATGAATAAATGCATTAAAAGACTTTTTGGTATTAATAACAAGTATGTGCTGTGGAAGCCCAAGAAAACTGTCTCGAAGTGAAAAGCAATTTTGGTTGGAAGGAACTTCTGGAGGTAATCTAATCTAAGCCCCGGTTTAAAGCCGAGGTAATGTCCAAGTTATCTATGTGCAAATATTTGCACGTCTTTTCTACCTACAGTATATATAAATAAGTATTGTGCATATAGCGAGCATATCCATATTTTATACACACACACACAGAGAAACCTGCAGTGGGATCACTATCCAGCACTAGGATCTGCACCCAAATGAATAATGATTTTGAGTAATGGCAAGTGAGCCCATTTTTGACAAGATTCTCAGTCCTATCCCTCAGAAGGTGATGGGACAGTGTAACCTTGGCCATGCACCCCTGGGATGCCAGGCACTGGCACATCCTCCCCTGCCAGAAGCACTTCCTCAAACGAGTCTGTGCAAGTAAAATAACTCAGGATGACAGGAAATTACAGATACACTGCAAAGCAGGAATATCTAACTTCCCCTCCTTCCCCTGATCTCCTTCCAGACGGAGTAAAGAACTTTCTCCCCTGCCCCACACATTGTGCATCCTCACCAACAGGCTCCATAGTAACATGGGATGGCGTTTCCTTGGGCAGCTCTCCCTCGTGGAATCTCCCAGAGACGGGGCACCCTGAGCACACAGATCCTGCCACAGACACAGGAACCTCCAAAATCTGGAAGTTTTCCTGCTTCCCAAAATTCACATTCACAGCATTGCCTCCAGAGGCTCACATGTATGAGCAGGAGCCCTAAGGAAATGCCAGGCTGCTGCACACTGGGGAAAAGTGAAGTCTGCAAATCTTGTGTCCCTCCTGTGCTTTTCCTGATGCTCTCAGTTTCTGGCAGTGTCCCTGAGACACCTCCAAGTGTCAGGAGTTTGGTTCTGTTTTGCAGAAATAATGTTTAGAGGTGTCATGAATATATTTTGACAGCTGCAGTTTTCAAGCTAAACCATGTCTATGTTTCAGAGACTCTTGGGATTTTCCTCCAAAACTAGATTTTAAGTTTTTCACCAGCTGATCTCACAGACACTAGTCCTTTCTTTCCCAAGAACTCTTCTTGTCTCTAATGCTGTTACTTGCCATGGGAACAGAATGAAAGGTAGATGAAACAATAGAACACTAGAAAAAGGACAAGGATCTGTGCATTAATTCCTGTAACTTGGTTTAACTGAAGTTTCAGGGATCACTGGTCCCTGTCTGTGCACTTGCACACACACAAACCCACAGCTGCATATACATCTCTCTCCCTACAAACAGCCCCAATATTGATCCCCACTATTTGCCTCGCTTTCCCCAATAGGAAATACGAGATTCCATCATGCTGGGTCAATCTATCTGGCATCTCACCCCAAACACCAGTGCATATGCAAGGAAGGGCTCGTGCTTTAACAGCTCTATTGATCCACACAGACCTTGGGGTGAGGAGGAAAGCCTCTTTAATTACTTTGGCTGACTTTCAGGTTCTGTTTTGCCTTAACAGTGTCCTCAGAAATCCAGTACCACGTTTTAGCATTCTTATCACTTAACTTAGATTTGGACTTTTGCTCCCCAGAGAACACCTTCTATCTCAGCCTGGCCAGCCCATGCTTGGCATCAAAATCAGGAAAAATCATTCATTTGCCTTCTCTAAGGATTTGATAACCTCTACACTTCCCTCAGCCAGAGGTGTTTTGACCTTTAATTAAAAGGAAAATTTGTTGTCTTCCACTCAGAAGGCAGCAAATAATGAACTCATTAAAATGAGGTTACTGTTCAGGCCTTAGAGCAATAAGAGCCAAAGTCTCATTAGCAGCTAACAATCCAGAACATAGCACATAAATAAACCTAATATGGCAGAGCAAAATGCCTTGGTGCATTAAATTTGAGCAGAATCAAATGTTTACAGTCAATGATGTCTGGGGCATGAAGTTTTAATGTACTTAATGAAGGAAAGCAAATTGCTTCCTATTAGGCATGAAATGTTCCTGCAGAAATCGCCCCAAAAAGTTTATTATGTAAATGAAGGATAGACTTATAATTAAACAAGGACATAGCAGGAAAATATCAACTTCTTGCTAATAGATGCAGCAATTATGAAAAATAAAGACACGGCAACTTCAAATCTACAAAAGGTAATTTTATGGATTAATGTAAAAGGCTGCTGAATGCAATATAATGAAGACACTATATCTTGTGGGTGTCAGAGAGAGGCTTCACTGACAAAGCAAAGAATCAATTAATAAAGCTAAATCCGTGAGTTTTGAGAGATTCCAGGCAACTGAGGGTCGGTGTTTGGAAGAACAGCTTAGATGACCTTAAAAAAAGCCTCTGTCTTTGCTTAGTCAGGCACAGAGACGTGCCTGTTCGTCCATGTGCAGTGTGCTCCATGGTCCTTTTCTTGGAAAGTGATAATTATTAAGCATGATCTATTTAACTGTCCAAAAATAACCAGCTGTGGGTTACACAGGGAATGCTGGCTGTATTTCCACAGGCATGCAATGGGGACAGGGATGGGATGGGAACCACTGAGCCCACAGAGTAGGGGGGATACCTGTGGAGCCAGGGACAGCAGGCAGAGTGGGAATTGCTGTGTGGCACCTGGCCTTGGAAAGGGAACAGCTTTCCAGCTGTTAAAATTCAATAGCCCTTCTCCATCCCGTGGAGAATGAATCAAACAAATACCTTCTGCCTCACATGGAGCCTGTGCAGATGCCAGGAAGGTTTCTGGCACTGGGTGCCAGGGATGTGCAGCCTCTCCACCCTTTCGTTAAAGACAGGGAAGGCAGACCCTAATCACATAAAAGATTTTTCATATTAAGGGTGTGGAAGACATTACTGCCCTTCCCCCAAACAGACAAGCAGTGACAAAATAAGTTTGGACTGGCTTAGCTGACAAGATCTTCTTAGCGCTGAAGAGAGGGGAGGTCACGACAACAAAATTTAGCTGCATATTATAGAAATTAATATGCATTTATGGAAATTGAAATGGCAAAAAAGAAGTCTTGAGGACCAAGCCAAATCCAGTTTGAGTGACAGATTTGCCCTTTAGACAGAGGAAAATGCTTGACACACTGCAGGTTCCAGGATTTACGTCTTAATCCTCGCTCTGTGTTTTTAATGAGACCTCCCTGTGCTGGAAGGCTCCTGCCTATCCCGCAGCTCTGTCATCTTCCCGAGATGTGAGGGGAGCAGGAGAGAGGAGCCCAGGTGATGAAATGACATTTGGTTCGTGCCCCTTCTTGTACTGTGTGCTAAGTGATGAGAATTTCGCAAGATGTTCTTCCCTCAAAGGAAAATTAAATTGATTTTGCTCAGCCCATCAGTCTTTCTCAACATATCTAAAATGTTCTAGATAGCTTGGAAAATTATGTTCTAAAATATAATGACTCAGATTCTATGCTTCTGACTTTAATGGTGTCAATTTAGTGCCAGTTTTTACCAGCTGGGGATTTTCCTCAGCGTCTCAGCTAACAGTGGTGTTCATCTCCGAGATTTTACATTTTAGTGAACGTTTCCTTGTTATATATTATGTAAATATATGTGAAATTGTCACAGGATTGAAATAATCAACTTACTAAATGTCTGGCAAGATAGGCTGGAAACCATACAGCTACCTTAATATTTAATGCTAAAGCACAACATTTACTGTCATAAGATTACTTTATTTCCTTTAGCAAGGAGAGGAATTTGCTTGGTGACTGCTGTAGCTGATAAACACTATCTCTGTTTTACATCTTCCTTGCCACCCAATGTATGTTCCTATTTAAAATCACAAGGCAAATGCACCCTGCCTGGAAGTCTCTTGTATTACACTCACATGCCTCAGCTGCTTAAACCTTGGTTTCTGGTCCCAAGCAGGGGTGCTGGTTGTTGCTTAAATTAGACCAAAAAACTATTTTCCTGCAAAGTTAAGTGATACTACAACCATACAGAAAGTAATTTTTTCAAATGAAGGACAAGATTAGCTGGGCTGGGGGTTGTGTGCAAACCACTGCAATCATTTTATCTTTGAACTGTGCAAGAACATGAAGGTCCAATCAATAGAAGAGTTATTAATTGATAATAAGGAAAGTTCTCAAGAGCCACATAATGGAGACACAGAAAATGGATGAAAATAGAGTTTATAACCTATTCAGCATTGGCAAGGCCAATAGGGAGATAAATGCACTCCCCATCTCACATGCAGAGCACCCCAATTCCATGGGCTGGGAATCCAAAGCAGTTCTGTGCACAAGGACCAGCTCTGGGAGCAGTGCAGAGTAACAACCAGTAGTAAACAAAGTAAAGCTCACACAGGCTTAACCATCTTCTCTCTTTCCCTAGTAGTTGGAAATATGTCCAAAACAAAAACTGGACAAGTGGCCAAGACTACCTATTTCTTCTGTAAGCAGCACCCTTTCCTTCCATTTCATTTACAGTGGGCTTATATGAGCTTGGAGGAGAGAATAAAAATAAACATTAATTAAATTAAAAATTAATTTATTACATGGACACTGCTTCTACTGTAGCTCAAACCTGAAGCTTTGCTCATTCACACTTAAGCCTGAATTTGCTATTCAGACACAGCCCAAAATGGTCCTGCAGGTAAGTAAATCCCAACGCCTTCATGCCTAGATGGCAAGTAGTAGTCCTAATTTTATTTTGGGTTTTAAGTGCATTTTACCAAGCTTCAGTAGTAACCCAGAGCATGGGTGATCCAGTATATTGCTGCCTCTGAGTGGCTGGATCTGCATCCTGCCATAAATCCCTGCCCCAATGGATAATATCCTGGGCCAAGCCACAGAACCATCACCTCCTTGGATTCTTAGGGCACTCTCACTACCTTTTCTAGTCCATCAAACTCTCATGGAACAAATTAAGCTCGCTGTAATAGTTTTATAAAAAAAAGATGAGCCCAAAATAATATTAACTTTTCTAAATCCATGTTAATTTCTTATTTATTTCAGGCTTTACTAGAGACTCAAAATTTACTGCGCACTCAGGTTGCAAATTTTACCTTCAACCTTGGATTTTCAGGAAAATTTTACCACACAGGTAAGGAGGAACTTCATGCAATCAGGTAGCTGCAGTTAAATAGGTGACAGAATTTTAAATCTGGCTTTAAACATTCCCTTTCTAAAAAACCCAGTGACTCACTGGGAAATGTTCCACCATTTCAGGGTCTAATTCAGTGTCCAAAGGGTAGAGACACACTATGGATGAGCTGCTCAGGTACACGAGGATGCCCTGGGTGTTTTCTTTAAGATGTGTGGTGGTAAATCTTACTGGTATAAAGGAGGCAAAGCAGTTGCAGAGATCTCTCTAATTCCACAGGAGACAGGCCAGCACAGAAGACAGAGTAAGGTTTTTCTGGTGTGATAGGTAGGATGACATGTAAAGGATTGGGAAAATCATGTCTCTGAAAACCTCTGAGGAGGCAGAAGTATTTCAGTGGGATGCACCAGATTTTGTTATGCCTGTGATGGTAATCTATCTCGGTGATCTGCAAATCAGGAGGGATGATAAAAGGAAAACCTGATGAAAAGAAATTTGTATTGAAACCCTGCCCTTTCCACACTCTGTGCAGTAACAAGCTGCACACTTGCACTGTGCTTCTGTGGAAGATGAGGCACTTCCACATCTCCTCATCCTTGTGACTCCTTTCTCATTTTTGCTCCATTTCTTCACAGCATAATACCCCCTTTCTAAAAATGTTATTTCTTTTCCTCCTCTTTTGCCTTCCCCTTTGCTGCACCTCCACTCAGGCTTCCCTCTGGTGCCAGTGAGCTGTGCTGCTCAGGCAAGAGGAGACTCCCTGCAAGGGGGAAGCTCCTGTCCTTCTTTCCAAACCCCATAACTCTTCCCACCTCTGGAGACCAGCTCCAAAATCCTCAGCTGTCAGCCCATTCAGCCACACTCACTGAGTGATGCCAGGGAAATTTATCTGGAGCACGAGAGAAGGCAGCAAGAGGATGGCAGGGCGAGGTTAAAAACTAGGAATGATGCAGTCCCTGCTTTCCTAGACCATGAGGCAGCTGTAGAGTAAGGCAGGTCACCCTGGGAGAAGGGAGATGAGGAGGCCTCTGAGGGATGAGTAGAGAGAAGGCAAAATGATGTATTTGTATCACTGTCACTAAGTCCAGGGTGTTTTCCCGTTGTGCAAGCACTTAATGCTGAGCGACTGCTGCCCAGGAAACCTCATGGACTAAAGATACAGGCCAGAGAGCCTGGGCAAAATGAGATGCAGGCTGAGATGGAATCACTGGCCTGGAGTCATATGACAAGGCAGTGGCAGACCTGTGGTCAGAGAGCAGCTCTGGAGACAGAACTACAGCATTCTCCTCACTGCCTGTGCAGCTGTTCCTTCTGGAGATTTAATGGACACACGTGCAGTGTGGCAAAACAAACAAAAGCAGCTCAGCCCGAGGCTCTGAGCTGCTCTAAAGCAGCTGGAGGTTCCAGCTTTGGTTCCTTCCTCTAAAGGAAGGTGGCCATCTCCAGAGCAGAGCTGGTATCACTCATTCGTGTCCACTGTGGAGAAGGGTGATCCATAGAGGGGAGGAGATGGAGAAAGAGATGGTTTTACTTAATTAATATTATGCCATAGTGGGCATTGTCTGGCAGAGACTATGCAGCCTTTGAGAAAACCCCACCCCCTGACCTGCCACTATTTTTCCTTCTTTCCTTCATCCCAACACCCTCCACGTCGTCACAGGTTTCCTGATACAATGCTGACCAATTTCAGAGTTGCAACTGCTGTAGAGAGAGAAAAGAGGAGGATATTAATGTGTGCCCACCCTCCTAAGGCTCTCAAGGCTCCCCAAATTAGTACAGAAGTACTTCCCAAGCAGAAGCGTGTCCTTGGCTCCATGAAGGGGCCTGGATGCAGCCAGGTTTTTAACGGAGCACTTCATTTATGGGGTAGGGATGGCCCTTTGTCATCTCAGCTGACGGGAAAGGTTTCAGCGTATTCTGCATGCAATATGCACTTTGACTCATTCTAAATGAGGCATGGAAAGGTGTTCTTTAATTACTGTACATGTGGCTTGCTGATCCACAGAGGCTTTTACTATCAGATACTCGACATGCTCCATTAGTGCTCCGCAGCTGCCGTGCCTTATTGACTTCCTCAGTGTGGCATTGTGCTCTCCTTTCCAAAACTTGGATCATTTTAAAACTACGGGAAGGAGATGAGTGTGGGGATGTGTTGGCAGATTAAACTGTTACACATTGGCATGGAAAGATGCTGCTGACAAATCAGATGTTGCAGTACATCAGGCCACATCAGCGGGTAAACTCTGCACTGTATTAACACCATCAACAAAAAGAAAAGAACAGACCCTGTTGTTCTGCAGCTTTAACAAACGCTTTCCACTTGTTCATGCTGGAGGAACCGAAATTAAGACCATCTCAGGATTTACATTTAAGACGTACAAGATTATCAGTAGCAGCTTCCAACTCTGCTTCAGTTTTGAACTCCAAAGAGACCTCTAAGTATGGTTATAGTTTTAAAATATGGGGTTCAACATTAGGCACAAACAAACTTTGAAAATTACCTATGTAAAGTGCACTCAAAGCAGACACGTGCTCACCCTGTACATAGGTTTTATGCATTTTTCAGATTTCACATTTAAATGCAGGAAGTTACAGAAAGGGTATTGATTGTACAAGACAGTAAAACCTCAAGATCCCTTGTTTAGCCTCCAATATTCTGAGTGAGGGGTTGGGCAGAAATATTTAAACAATATAAGCACACACCAAATGCTCCATTCAAACTTTGCATGAGATTTTTTTGGAAATAACACCACCTAAGAATTCATAAAATCAAACAACATTCTCTTGTAAGGTTTGCGAGAAAATTTAACCTTATGAGCAATGCCACCACCTAAGGTTAAACTTCCAACCTTTCTGCCTCACCTCTGGCATTAAAGGATGGGGTTATTCTCCTTTAAAATGGAAAGCATTATGCTTCATCTCGTTTGCTTTTTTGTTACAGTAAAAGAAGCGCAGTTTTATTAGGTGTATATGTAAATTTACAAAGAAATTCATGGGGAAAAGGAGGAGTTATTTCAAGAACCACTGTACTTCAAAAGTTAATAAGGCACTAAATGATACTTTGACCTAAATCTACTCTGCTTGTAGTTCTTTATGTATTTCAAATACCCACGTTTTTCCTCTTCATCCCTAACTTTGGCTTCTTAAAGACATCCTCAGTTGCCTCACAAACTCCATTTTCTCCATGCTCTGTCCCATTTTGGAAGCCTGTGTTAAGTTTCTTCCCTTGCCCATGCCTGAGTAACTGCAGGTGAAGCACATGCCCCAAAACACCAAGCCAGCAATCACTCCAAAAATGCAGGGCACAGAGGGAGCAGCCATTGGGCCTTTCTTTTCAGTATGGAATTCCCTGGTAAACAAGGTTGTTTTCTTTTCCCAGCAGCACTCCCATCAGCAGCAGCAGCTTCCTTAGAACTTGCAGAGTGCTGCAAAGAGGGGAGCAAAGAGATTCAGTGACTCTGGGAGAAAGTTTCAAAGTGCTGCTGTCCTTGTGTAGTAGCATGCTTCAAAAACCACGGCAGAAATGACAAATAAAAGCCAAGAGCTGAAGTGCAGGCACTGAACAGGCATCTCTGGATGTTCCTGCCAAGTAAACAGTGACATCCGTGGAGCATTTGCTTTCAATGTGTTTTGCAAAACATTAAAGGGCCTGTAAGAAGACAGGATTTCTAAGTTTGCATCAGGAGACTGACTTTGGCAATTATTTCTTAGACTGAAGCAAAAGAAAAGCATTCAAATGGCAAAGAACAGAAGGAAATCTGCTAAAAAATCAATCTTGTTGGGTAGTTTGAGGGTGAAGCTATTGGAATGTGACTTTGCCTTTCCAGGCTGGAAAAGCAGGGCAGACGTGTCTGCAGATGGTGAGAGCAGCATTGTGTCCCTTCTCAAATGGAAGGTTTTCTTTGTTACAGCCACATATCCTCACTTCTGCCTACACCAGATAGGTGAAGCAGATACACTTCACTAACACAGGAGGTTTTATTGGATTTACTTCAAGATTCAATCTGGCCAAAATTGAGTACTGAACCCTAAGAAATATTTGGAAGCCTTTTGCCATTACAGCTTCATGCTTTCCACCTAATTGTATTTTAAAACTTGTTTCACACTTTACCAGAAATGATCAGATTTCAATTAACCAAGGCTAATAAAGTGGTAGTTACAAGGTGGATAGATGGAAAGCATTGATAAGATTTCATTTTTATTCATATGTTGCCTTTATGGAGAGCATTTTGTATTTAATAGTGACATTACTATCAGGACAAAATGGAAAATAGCTGATATATACCGAAGCTTTTCTTTAATAGTGATTGAACATCATTATTTGTCCAGCCTCCAAAAGACCTAGGAAACAGCATTAATATTCCTGACACTGTTTTGTCACATTAAATCCAAGCTGCCGGGTTATGGGGATGAAAAGATAGTGTGGCATTAAAATAAAGCAAATAGAGAAAATGGGGAGGGGGTGGTTTATAAGATCATACTTTTGAAAAAGTCCTACTGTTTATATTTAATATTCCCATAGTTTATAAACGTAACAGTAACACAGTGAGGCAGGCCAAGGACACCAGGGGTTTTGGCAGACTCTTCTGTGTTTAAAAAACAATTATGGGCCTTCTTTGCTTTTCCAGTATCTTTTTTGTCCCTTTCTTCCCTCTGCAGGGACTGAGGAGGAGGATGAGGGCGATGACCTGCTGCTGAGATCTGTGGATGAGTTCTGGTGGTTTCCCCACATGTGGAGTCACATGCAGCCACACCTCTTCCACAACGAGTCCTCCCTGGTGGAGCAGATGATCCTCAACAAAGAGTTTGCAATAGTGAGTAAGAGTTCCCAAGAGATTTACTAGGATGCCTTCACTACCATGGGCATGCTTTCCACACTGGTTTTATGCTTGTCTATATAATACCTGTGGATTTAATCAGGTATGCAAACAGAGGCAGTGAGGTGAGAACCTCATCCCAAACCCAGCCTGTTTGTGACTCAAACTGAATTTTGTCTTAGCCTTTCCCATTGACACAGGCTCTCTGGAGAGGGAGCAGCCCTGCCCCAAGCACCCTGGCAGGCCCATAGGGATCAGAATCAGTGAGAACACAGCAGATACCAGCTGCCTTCTCAGCTTTAGGTGGCAGTTTGTACACAGGTTACCAGCTTCCTAAGGTCTGCTGCAAACATCCTTAGTGAGGCAGGGAGGAGGTTGCAGTGAACCCTAAACCTGATGTATGGTTTGGGAGAAATCTTGATGCTGACAGAGCCAACAAGTGAAGCTGCTGGATTTCACTGTGCCTTTTTTTAATGACCTGCTTGAAGAATGCTCTTTATATAGCTAAACTCTTGCTAATATCAATAGATAATGGTGCTTCCCTTTTCCTCGTTTGTGCTCTGAACTTCCAAGAGCCATTCCTCCCACTTGCCCAGACCTCACAGTACTTGTGCTCTTTACAGCCTTTTCAGGGTAATTCTGCTGGCTTATTGCTCACGACAAAGAGAACCTGAACTCTCTAATGCTGGCTTTGGAAAAGACACTGTGTGGTCCTTGGCAAGGCACAGAAGTGCCAAGCAACCAGAGCCACTCACAGGAGCAGAGGGACACAGCGGGGCTTTCTCAGCTGCTTTGGGAACAGCAATCCCAGCCCTTCCCAGCCCCCAAAGGCCAGGCCCCTTCCTCCCATCCCTCACACAAGCCAAGGCACATCAGGAAAAAGGCAGAGGCAAATGCCTGAACAAGCAGTTGGAAGCAATTTATTCCCTTGTTTATGGAAATATTTTCGTAACAACCTTTAACGAAAATTAATTAAAACTGGCTTAACTGTTTACTCATTATGCCAGACTTCCCTCCCTTCCCATCTCCTTCTTGGCAGGATGACTTTTTTCCTTTCTACAGTTCTGCTTCCTGTCAGCCTCATTCCTGGCACAGCCTGTTCAGCCTTTTGTGTAGCCTGGCCCAGAGACCCAAACAGAGCTGAGATTTTAAAAGCAAGAGTAATTTTTGAAACAATCCATATCTCAAAAATACACAGCCCCTTCATCTTTAAACCTATGGGGAAATTCTCCTAGTATTTTCCGGAAGCATGAAGTCGTCCAGGTCAAGCCACCTTTGGGAGTAAGAGCTACAGCATAGCCTGAAAACAGAGCTGGTAATGGAATGTGTTTGTAACTTCAAATCCAGAACGATACAGCCCGTGTCCTGAAGGGTAGAGACTCCTTAGGGTGCCTATAAATAAGGAGCTGATGTCAGTGAAAAGCTGCTGTTATTACACTTTTATTTCCTGCTAACATTTGGACAGGGGTTGGATCAACCCCTTGACCTTGAATCTATATGAGCTGTATGATTTACTTAAGAGAACATTTCTTTTCAAAAGGCTTCCTCTGAAATTCTCTCTTGTGAGAGAAATTTATCTTGCCGATATGACAGCCTTCCTGATAGCTATCAGAGAGGTCCCAGCCATGACTTCAGAGTGGGTTTGATTCCTCCCTGGCTTTCTCATCCTCCACATCATGTCTTATTTGAGAAAGAAACTCCCTGTTCTGCAGCTGCATTACTCTAAGCCCTCTTTCCATTATTCTTTGATTTCACAATGTGGATCCAAATTTAAATTAGACATCTGGAACAATACATAGAAAATCTGCTTGATGTTACACGTGTTTCGTTTGTTGTCCACTATCTTCATTTAATATTATACTCAGGAGAACACGGCTTGATGCTGGTGCCATTTTCTCTTGCATTTCTCATTTATTGACCATATCTCCCCACCTCCTGTTTTGGCTGCATGTAGAGGTGACACTTTGTGACAGCTTCTGCAAGGAAAGCTGCAGTAATTATTTGGAAGTGTGATCATATTAATTCTTCACCTAATGTTCTATTTCTTTGTTCACTTTTTTAAAACATGGCTAAGGAGGTAACAGGGTCTTCAGGAGGAGAGAGCACATCATTATATCTAAGAACAATACTCAAGGTTGCTGAAGACCCTGAATAACACACAAAAGTTATGTTTATTAAGACCTTTTGGCTCCTCTGGCTGGTAGATAAAAGCTTTATCCACACCTCTAAACAAAGCTCTATAAAATTGGAGCTTATAATTGCAGCCTGCCTCAAACAACTGTGTCACAACACACAGATAGAAATCAGGTATCTAAAAAGTCCGGTACACACAGAACTAATTGCTAATTAGGTATCTAACTGCCTTGATTTCAGTGCAGATATGGACACCTCTGTGCATCTGCCTTCAAGGATTCCCTTCCATGTACATTGCTTGTGAACCAGGAGACTGCCTTCACCCAGAGTCCTCCAAACTGTTCCATGTATCACTGAGATATTTATCATTTCCACTGCCTCCATGCTGAGAGGAGGAAACTTCCTCACATCTCACATGAACGCCATTGTCCCATTGCTCTGGATCTGGCAGGCAGCAGGGGAAGTTTTGCCCGGCAAAACCCTTGCCCATGTGTACCTGAGTGATGAACCCCACAGCTGCACCATCCACAGCCCCATTCCCAAAGTCCTCACTGCCAAGTCTCTCATCAAGCACGAGATCCTCAGCTTCAGAGGAACAAGGGGCAGAGATTTGAACTGTGGCAAAGTAAGTCACAGGCTACCCAAAGCTTTGCCATCCCAATGTCATCCTATTTATGTAAATATGGGTGGTGTGTTCCAGAGCCTGCCTAAGGAAATGGGAAATTACAATTATTTTGATTATCAGCTGGGTTTGTGTTGATTACGTTCTGTGGTTTGGGTTTCTTTCTCTGTCAGAGGATCCCAAAAGCCTCTAAAGACACTAATGAACAAAACCTTGGATGAAATTTTACAAGCTGGTAATTCCTCAAGTATAATTCTCCTTGCTTATAAGCAATGCAACGGGTACATAGAGAGGCAAAAATAGCTCAAGCAGAAGTTTCTGATAGCATATATTCCAAAAATAAAGCAAACCAAGTTTTCCCTGCCATCAATACCAAGATATTCCTCCTCCCCCATTGTACATCCTTATCTGACAAAAACAAGTAGAATGCAACTAATCCAAAGCCTGTAGCTCCTTATTTCATCCCTTGGTTTGTTTGCTCAGGGATTATCTTTTGTGCTCATTTGTGAGTACTGAGCACAAAGCACAGGGGAGACAAGGCAAAAACTGTCACTGGCTGTACAAGGCAGCTGCGAGCTGATAGGAAGAAGAAAGAAAGATGTAAAACTAAACAAATCAATTGAGAACCTGTCTAGTAACACTCCTTGGCTCCCACCTCCTGCTTACAACCAACTGCAGATGCACATCAGCACTTCCTCTGCCTGGAACTCCTGAGCTGCTCAAACCACAAATACACCATCAGCTTTTAATACACCAATTAAATACCAACAATATGAGGGCCCAGTGACCACAAGGCCAAGGCAAAGCACCTACATGTGATGAAAAGAGCCTTATTTGTCCCATTATTAATATCTGGACTTAATGTGGGGAAGGAGAGATGCCCACTGGAGATGGCCTTTAAAAATGGCTGTAAATATAGGATAACATCATCCTGTGCAACAGGATGAGATTTATTCTGCCTCACCTTATCTTCTTCTGAAACACTCATTTGCTGCATCACCTGCTATCAGCCAAAGCCAAAAGGTTGGGCAAACTTAGCTGAGGTTGTACTTAGCTTTTTCATCTAATAAAAGCCTTCACACCTGCACCTTGACTGACTGTGTGAAAAGATCTACAGCAGACATAAAATTTATTAAATTAAAACTCTGCATTCTTATGCAGACAATGGCAAATCATACCTACACTCCAAACTAAATGAACAAGCACAAGTTTTGAAATGCAAAAACCCAACGGACATTATGAATGTAAAAATCAGGAAATTGTTGCTTAGAATATACAAGAAAAAAATGCTCAGTACAGGTATTTCTCATATCTTGACATACCGGTATACTCCTCCTTTAACACAAGAGTTTTCACTCCCAGAGTAACGTTAATAACAAAATGAGAGGAAAAGAAGAGAAGTGCAACAGAAAATCACCAAAAGGGGGGACACAGTATTTAATCTTCCCAGGTAAACTGCAAATAGAACTGCCCAAAGAAAATACAATTATTTGATAGTTGTTTCTTCTTAACTCCATATTGGACATCTGGGTGCCTGGTGTATTTGTGTGATGAACTATGTAGCAAGCAGGTTTTGTTCATAGACTAATTTGGTTTTTTATGTTGAGAGCTCCTGAAGAGCTGCCTTATTTTATTTGTGAATGGCAGATCACCGTTTCAGCATTCTGTTGCTATGGCAATTCCAGCATCAAACAGTAAGGAGATAAACAGGATCTTACCCATATTCATCCAGATCCCATCCTTGGGACATGCCATCCAGAGCAGCGTTCATTATCAACCCCAGGACACATTTGCCTTACATCTGTGTTTCTGTGTACTCCCCACCCCACATTTGGTGCAGGTTTGTACTTTCAAACTGAGACAGGATATTCAGGTTAACACTTTGACAGTCTGAGCATCACAGACTTCTCAGGCACAGCAATAAATGGCCAGCTTTAAAGAAATATTTTGATACTGCTTTTTCCTTTTTACATGTCCATGGCAAAAAAAAAAAAAAATAGAGAACAGGGTGATTTACCATCTCTCATTATAGAGCTATCCCTCGTTCCACCCTTCAGCTGACTCATGCCTCTCAAGTAGGTAACAGCATTAATAAACTGAAATTACATTTTCTTCTCAGTAAATGACAAAATAGAGAGTTTGGGTTTCTCTTTTACAAGATCAGTCAGTAACCTGAGGTCTTTACTCTAAGGAGTGGATAATCTGAAGTGGTTGCATTATGTGATGCAGGAATGAGTGTCCCCTAAGTTAAGAATTAACTTAATTTTTGCCAGTGAATCAAAACCCTTCCTTTGTTAAGTACTTGAGGACGCCCAGCAGAACCTGCTGTTCCTAGGATTAAAGTAATCAATGGATAACGTTGGCAAGAGGAAGGACAAAAAACCCCATAAAATAATCATCTCATATTTCAGCCATTTCCATCTGCCTATCAGTTTTAAAGGAGTAGAAAAGAGCTGACATGTCTGGTAGTACTGGGAGCAAGATGAATTTGCGACTTTGGAGGATATTTTCAAGATAATCTATAGATTGTATTCATGAAGATCACATATTTCCATATAGGAATGGAGCAAAATATAAATATTTATAAAATATAAAAGTAGCCCAAGCTATTTTTTGCTACTACCTTAATACCATGGAAAAAAATAAGGAGGTTCAGATGATATGCAGAATATTTATTAAACTAGGAAGGAATCTTTCTCCTGTGCCAGAACTGGGAAACAAAATCGCATGTACATCAGTGCAACATTTTTTTCCCATCTGTTTACAAGCTTAGTAAATAAGCAGCATTGGTTCACTAGATTACCTTTAAAAAGAACCAGATCGGTAGTATGCATGTTAAAATACATGCAATATGTAACGCAACGAGAGGCAAATCTATTCCATGCAACAGCAATGGAAGATAATCCAGGAGGATTACTTCTCACTGTAGTTACCAAACTGTAATTCCAGCTCCTTCCTCCTTCCCCCCGATTTTCAGCTCGTGCTACAGTAGGTCTAAGTCTGTCCAGGGCCAGCAGCTTCTCCACTACCACCGTGTGCAGGAAGAAAGCTTTGAGTAACTGCGCGGGGGTTTTCTGTGTGTCCCTAACTCTGCGCATCCCTGTGGCGCTGCAGGAGCACGGCATCCCGACCGGCATGGGCTACGCGGTGGCTCCGCACCACTCCGGCGTGTACCCGGTGCACCTGCAGCTCTACGAGGCCTGGAAGAAGGTGTGGCACATCCGGGTCACCAGCACGGAAGAGTATCCGCACCTGAAGCCTGCACGGTACAGACGGGGCTTCATCCACAATGGCATCATGGTACACTGCATTTCCATGTTCATAGCAATAGTACTGCAGGGAGCCCAAAGGGGCTGATTTCAGGGAGTGCCTCGAGTTGCCCAGCATCCTCAAAATTCCCTGAGGTCCAGCAGTTGTAAGGATGCCAAGAGAGTGCATTTGTTTTTTCCCCTCTTTTTAAAAAAACTGCCTAGCAAGTCACACAGACTCAGGCAACTGCAAAAGTTTTCCTCAGAAACTAAATGTGCTCGTGGTCCCATCGACTACCAGCCAAGTCATGGCTGCACTCTCTGAAATCATTAAACTGCCTAAGACCTCTGTTTCCAGCTCTGCTTCATCTTTATGCGTGAAAGGATTAGAAATCCATCAGCTGGGAAGGTGAACAGGTGTAAGTCATCTCCTGCAGCACTTCTGCAAGGCTGCAGTTTCAGCTCTGCTCCTGAAATTCCCAGAGCCAGGACTGGGACACCTGCCTGACTCTTACAGGCTGTGCCCACATGCCAGGGGAGAGAAGGCTCCTCCCAAGCACTGGAAAGTGCACAGATGACAGGAAAAGTTATCAAGTCCTTTGGCCTGTCCTACCAGCCAGCTGCAAACCTCTAGACTGTGTACTGAAGTGTAACTGACAAATATTCCAAGAGATGGTTGAAAGTCCCACAAGCTGATCTGAATATTGCTTGTGCATACCAAGCCAAAATTGTGATCCCCTAAACAAGGCAGAGGGAGTGTCTCAAAACCAAATTCCTACAGAGTCCAATGACTACTGGAATTGACTCAAAATCAGCAGTGGTTTTACAGATGTACCCAAATGCTCTACTGAACATAGCTTGTTTTAACTGAGTTGAAAAATGTAAAATATTGACTTGAATGAAGGGAAACAAAAGTCCTTCCCCAGGTCGATTACGCCGCTGCGATACCTGTAAGCTGCTGTTCTTTGTTCCCAGGTGCTCCCTCGACAGACCTGTGGCCTTTTCACTCACACCATTTTTTACAAGGAATATCCTGGCGGTCCTCAGGAGCTGGACAAAAGCATCCGAGGAGGTGAACTCTTCCTCACTGTTCTCCTGAATCCCGTAGGTACCCAACTTTGCTGGTTTTCGGGTGTGCTGACTAACAGGGAGGAGGGAGGGGAAAAGGGAAGGAGATCAGGTTGGGAAATAAAAACCAGGACCACTTGCTCAGAGGTAACAAGCAGTTTAAGAAAGGAGAAAAATGTCTTCTGCCAATTTCCAGCTACAACTGTATGTGCAACAATTTCCTGGAAAATGTATTAATTCCAGCTCCTCATTGTTTCCCAGCCTAAAGCCAGGTCCCCCTGACAGACTTGTCTGAGGCTGAAACTAACCCATGAGGGTAGAAAAAACTCATCTTGTTCATTTTTTCCCTTTTTTCCATGAGCTTGGCTCCTCAGACACTCCTCATAGAGCTCAATGGAAACCCCAGGGCTCAGGCCTGATATCATTCCTCCACCACTGGCTCCTAAAAATAGGTTTTGAGCTGCTAAAAAACTGCATGGTGCCATTTAAGACAGGAGCCTAGAGGTGCAAGGAGGAAGGGAAAGAGCCAACCCCCCCCATAGATCAATTATTTTTTCTTGACACTGTCCTCCCTCCTTCCCTTTCCACCCAAACAAGCTGCACTAGGCACAAGATGAATGTCCCTTGTCTTGCCAGGTGGCCTCATTTTCAGTGAGTTTAAACTGCAGTACACATAGACTCCTCTGCAGAGCTAAAGAAACTTCAGGTGGAGCTGACTCTCAAATCCAGGTCGCTTTTATTTAGACACCTGAATATAGATTTTTGGTATTATACAGTTAGATGCTTATGACTGAACACTTTGGCTGGGTAAGTAAGTTGGTGACCAAGTCAGACTCAGTGGTCTTAAAGAAACAGGACATTTCTATCAGGAATTTTTCTATACCATATACCTGACACCTCATTTGAGAATTAAACAGATCCCTCGTCTTTATCCTGTCTCCCCGTTACTTGCAGTTCTCTCAGGCTGGCTTTTCTTCCCATACTTTCCTTAAGTGTTGCTTGGAATTCACACAGCTTTATCATACTCTCACTTATGTGAGGATTTTCTCAGATTTGGGCACTGCAGTAGCCTGCAGCACGTGGATCTCCTTACCCCAAGAGCAGTGCTTAGCCCAAACTCCTCAGCCAATCTATGTCCCAGTGACTTGAGAGTGCCATAGATAGTGGTGGTGGTATTTGAAAAGACTGCAATGATCAACTTTCTGATTAAACAATTTTTCAAGAGGCTTATAGAAACTCTGTCCCTTCCTCAGATCATGGTTAGC
Source organism: Nicator chloris (assembly GCA_013400495.1). NCBI lineage: Eukaryota > Metazoa > Chordata > Aves > Passeriformes > Pycnonotidae > Nicator > Nicator chloris. The sequence continues at coordinate 95,741 of WAAE01003136.1, forward strand.
AATTTCAGCAAATGTATTACAAGTACATATTAAGCTCAAATACCAAAAACATTTGTGCTTCCATGAAGCAATACCACACAGATGGTTAAATTAGAAAGTGCCCAAGGGACACTGCATTGGAATAAAGTTTGCAGAGAGATTGTCAAGGGGATCTTCTGATGGAATTTTTTTTAAATGGATTCTACTGAATACTCCGTGGCTCAGAGAGATATTTTCACTTTCTAATTTATGAATCCTAAAGATGAGTCATGTCTGGCAGAGATGATTTAGTAGTAGGCAGAGGAGGGATAAATTCCACCAAGACAGACAGAAATCAAACCATCTTCCTTCGAGTTTTAATGAGGGTTACAAGAATCCCAGGCAGACCTTTCCAGAATCCAGCCAAGGCAGGAGGCTGCTCAAGTCTGCAGTTTGGGGTATTTACTCTTTGCATAAACACTTCAAAGCAAAGCTCATTAAAGTTAGTGGAGAAGGCTCAGCAAACAGACTGGGCTTGAAATAAACCCAAATAGTGAAACTCATTCAAAGGTATCAATCCAGCTCCCCTCTGAAGGGTTTCCTTCATTTGGAGGCTTAGGGCACTAACAAGGAGCTTCAGATGCATGTACAAATAAGAAATACAATTACAGATTGGGGTAGAAAAGGAAATATTATCTTCTCAGACTTTTGCTTTACTATTTGATACAAGCAAGAAAAAATTTCAGTTAAAAGTTTCTTATCTGCCTTGCCAGACCAAAGCTAGATGTTAAATCAAAGTTACAATCATCTTTGATGTTATTTACCATGTGGTTTGACAAACATCAAAACCCAGTTAGTCGCTAAATCTTAATTAGGACAGACCTCCTGAAAGCTGTAGCAGTGCACAGCAGCACTTGCACAGCAGCAGTGAAAAGAGAGCAGCAAAACCATCACACTCACTAGAAAGAAGGGAAGAGGAAAAAATGACATCTGAAACTTCAACCAACCAAAATGTAAAAAAGCTTTACTAAACTGGCTTTGTGCCCAATCTGATTTTGATAGCTAAATAAAACTTGTCCCAAGACTAAGATTCTTGTGACAGCATAAGTAGCTCTATAAAGTGTAGTTAGATCTTAAGCCAAGAAAACACGTTATTACTCCAAAAAGTACATTGCTACCCATGACATATCTTCAAAGCCAGGAATGCACTACCAAAGAGCATCAGACAAGAAAAACACCGTGTCCTTAATAGGAATATAACACTACCCAGCTATGTAAATATGGTAGAAAATTCTCTGGTTCTGAACAGCATTGTGAAAAAATATTTAGGTTTTCTGCAGGTGTGCAGCATTCCACAGCTCCAGCAGCAGAAGCAAAGTCAGCCTGAAACACGTAAAAATTTATTTTCTGTTGAAAACCATTTTGAACAACATCATATCTTTTTTTTTCCCTGAACCTTCCCAATTCTTTACAATTTTTTGCAGTGCTTTGAAGTGCTTTCAAAGATTTTTTTTAACATTTGTTTCATTTGGTTATATAAGATGAAAAAAAACTTATGGCGTTTCAAGGAGTTCAACATTTTAGTTATTATCGGCCTTTTTCAAATCCTACCTCTCATCATTTGCTTAGCTTAATTGTGCTTTAGAATAACTTTTTCTTCTCACAGACTACGTTCTTAAAACCTCCCTTCCTCGTTTACCTCACCAGTGCCATGCCACATTCCTTTCCTTTTAAATATCTTCCCATCAACTCTCCAGGCACTTCTGGCTTTGCCACACTCCATAGAGAAAGACAAGTTAACCAGCAGTAAAACCAGCCTGCTTTTTCTTTGGAAAGGGAGTTTGGTGTGGAAGCTGTGGTGTGCCAAAGTATTTTCCAAGGCTCCTAGCATCTGCTATCATGAGCAAACACGGAGCAGGAGGTGGAGAGAGCAAATGGGATGAACAGAGCAAATCCCTCAGTTTGCTTCCAAATGTAACCCATGAAAATTCAGGATTAAAAGCAGCCCGTTTGTAACATACAGTCCCCAAAGCTGAAATGCTTTCTGCAGCCAAAAAAAAGAGAGCAGGTTTCTCATAGGAAAAGTTAGAGGACTGCATTGGAGTTGAAGTTTTTAGGGAGATTTTCCATATCCAAATGTCAGGCTCAAAACTGAGTGGGTTCTGTGACCACTGCCCTTCATTCAGTCTCCTGGGAAAAGCCGTGACACATTTAATGCTTTTACAAACTGTTCTATTTATCACTCTTCAGCATCCACAAGGTCTCCCACTATCTGTTTGATGGCTCCTCTCCTTCCTTCCCCCGCTCCACAGGCCATAAACAACAGCCATAAACATTTAACAGCCAAGATAAGCTAATAAATACAGCCCTAAATATTATTGCCTCTACAAACAACAGTGAGGGAGTCATTTCTCCTAAACAAACCACCTCTTTAAACCAGAGAGCTTTTTATTAAGCCAGCAAGTGACAGCACAACAGGCACCTCCTTCGAACACTGCAGCAAAAATCAGTGCATGGGGCTTTGAGGAGAAGCAGCAACACCCACTGGCCTGGTTGGGCAGTCAGTGAATTGGATTTATTTGCCAATGTGATGCATGTTTTCCCATTACCTGCTCGCCTTGAAAAGCTTTTGGATAACCCAGAATCCTGCCACCCCTTTCCTGCAGCACCCTTCCTACTCTTCCTTTCTCTCCTTGTTACACAGGAATTTGCCTGGGCTGACTCTTCCTTTCCCCTTCCTCTCACAGGGTGTTTTTAGTCCATCTCCCACTGACTCCTTTCCATAAAAATGGGCACAAGTAATTTTTCTCCATACTTGATATATATAACCCTCCCTACTCTAGATTTACACCTGCCTCACCACATAGGATCTAGAGTCAGGTGCCCACAAACCCACCAAAGTAGATCAGGTTAAAAATGGAAAAGCAGCAGAAAAAGGGAGAAGTTAAATGCTTCTTCAGGCTTCTCTTCCCACTTCAATCAAACACCCCTAAGAAGCTTTAACCAGAGGTGAATCGTGGCAGATGAATTTCAGGAAGATTAGCTTTTTTTGTGGGAATTTGGTTGTCGAGAGCGAAATCAGAGCTGTGATTGAAAGGTAACTTTGAACTCCCCTCAGCAGAAGCTACAGGCAGCCCATAATCATGTACAGTATTATTCTAACTCCCTCGGAAGTGGCACGGGACGCTTTTAATTCTGAAGGCCACTTAAAGGCATTTCCATTTTTAAACTCTCACCGTGACTAAAGGGTTATTGCTCATTTCGAGCCTGTTAGAGCTACATTCTCCACGTCCCGCATGTGCCACACTTGAAGATTTTGTTCTTGTTCCCTGCTCTCTCTCATCACAGAGACAGAGCAGAATCACATATTATTACTTTGGAATATTAAAAGTAAATGCAAAGAGGGGTTAATTTATACCTTCCACAAGAGATTTGGGAATGTTATTATGGAACGTCTTGAGTGTTGATAATATTTTTCCTTTTATTTGCTTTGTTTCTCTGAGCATAGCTATAGAAAGAATAAAAAATAACCTTGGGCACGATAGGAAATGTGCTGCAATCCAGAAGTAATTCACAGCACAGTTCTGCTGAGGGCCCTGTGAACTGAACATAGCACAATTCAGGGACAGGAAAAAGCAGGCAGGCAACCTCCCCACTAAAAAGTCAGCATTTGTGGAGCTGCAATTATCAGGGTACAGCCCAGAGGGACAGACGTGTCCCCCTCTGGCCTGACAAGAGGGAAAGGTTCATTCTACCAAATTGAAAGGGAGTTTTGTTCACAAGTTACATCAGAACTTATCTTAATGGTCATAAACACACCAAATCAACCCCGACCTTCCTCATGTTTTTGAATCTTCTTCCCCTTTAGTAAATCATTATTTTTCCCCCTCATCCCACATGGCTGCACAGAGCTACTACAGGGAAATAGTATCCCATGGAAACTCAAGCCTTCAGCAGCATATTTAGAAACTAATTAGCTTGAAACCCAGAGCACGAGGAAAACAATTCAAGGATTGCACATCTCCTTTCCTTCTTTCATGACATTTTCCTGCTTTATGAGAGCTGCTGCTCTACTCCACACATTTTAATATTCTACCAGAATTCCTTCCCAGCAAGTTGGGTGATGGCAGAAATAGCAGGAAACCACTGCGTGTCAACAAGGGGGGTACTGGGGAAAGAGGGAAAGGATCTGGTTACCTTCGTGCACACACCATGCAATAATTTATTCAAGTGTCAGGAGCAAGCCTTTCAGGTGAAAACAAGCTGACTCAGAACTCTCTGATTATTGAAAATGAATCCTTAATAGAAGCAAATGGACAAGAATAAAATTTCCTCGCTGTGTTCGCCATTCAAAATTAATTGGAAAGTGGCTGATTTGAGAATATTATATCCTCTAGTGAACTGAAAATGCTGCCTTTTTTTCTTTCCTCTGAAACCAAGAGTGGAGAATTAAATTAACTCTGAGGTTTGTTTGCTCAGAGTAGGCCACCAAACCGGATTAATTAATCATCATTTATGAACACTCTATAACCCAGAACAGTCAGAAAACTGCTAAGATAGCAACATGACAGTAGAAGTGTTATAAAAACAAATGATAAATTTCCTGCATCTCCGACTTATATCAACTTGCCAGGCATTTCTTTGCAGTTCTAAAGAAAATATCCTGGTGAAAACTGTTACTTAGTGTTTATAGGAGTGCTCAGAATAAACAGAAGGATTTACACTTGTTCTGTAACTTGGTGTGCTGTGCAGGGTCCTGGGCAGTCATTTCCATAGGGAATGCCAGGATTGCATTTCCTTCCTCTACCTGGAGATTACAGAGTGTCATGTCAAGGGTAAAAGACATAATTCATCCCATTATTCCAAGCACAGTTAGAAGCAGATCTTAATTTACCACATCTCTAAGGAGAAATGGCAAAGAAACTGTTATTTATGGGCACTTACCCAAACTTATCATCATTTGGGCTTCTTTTTGCCTGGATGTCCCTTGTCCTCCATAGCTCTGCTTCATGTTCAGCTTGACCTAAGCCAACAGTACCCAAAACCATTGCAATCTGCTTTATTTCCTTAATTTGAACTTGGGCTTATTCTTAAGTCTGAACTGAATAGATTTTTTTTTTTTAGAGAGAGTTTATAGTCTAAGGAAGTCTTTTCAATGAGAAAACACAGATGGCAAGAAAACAAATTCCTGTATCAGGAATTTCACTAGAAAATGGAAATAACAAGAGGATTGAATCGCTGTAGACTTCTGCAAAGGCTTCCTGGGGCCCACAGATGCGAGTGGCAGCAGCGTATTTGGGCAGAATTCATTCAGCTTTGGCCACAATTAGCTGTGCTGCTGATCACTTAGACAAGTGTGACAAATGAACGGCCATAAAACATCCACTCAGATTTTCCACCCTCATGCAGCTACGCACCAGTTGCACGGATTCATCAAAAGCAGCAGTTATTTTTTCACTGCCTCTGAGCCCATGTGCTAAGAGTAAAAAAAAAAAACCCAAAACACTAAAACCTCCCTTTTCTTTCTAATTGCAGGCTTTGAAAAAAAAATTGCATATAACTAATATATGTAACTCATAGATTAGAACCTCCCAACCAGTTTTCTTCATCTGGGACCCCACGCACCTGTGGCATCAAAAATGTGTATGACCTGGGGAACAGTGGCCGTGTTGGAATGTGCTCATGATTTAGCCTTTATTTTAGAAGCAAAACTTGGAGAGATAATAGAAAAAAAAATAAAATATCAAACCTAGCAACGGTATTCTCAGAGGGAGAGGAACAAGGCACAGGATTGTTCTGTCAATACTAAGGAATTCATTTAATCCTGCCAACTAAACAATGGAAAAGCAGCAAGCGTTCCCGAGTAAATGAGAAACAATTCTGGTCTTCCAATAGGGAATTTTAAAACAACATAGAGGCTCTATAGCATTTGTGCAGCTATCCCAAGGCCACTTCCCACCACTGATGGACAGCAGCTTCCACTCCCATCCTGGGAGCACTCGAGGTGGAGAGCAGACACAGTAATGAATACCGGGCACAGGAAATAAAATGCCATTCAATGGTTTTGTTTCCCCTTCAGTCAGAGACAAAAATGTTTCTGTCCTAACAGTGACTTTGTTGCTTTCTTTAGAGATATTATACTAGGAAAATATTTGATTATCCTGTCAAGAACATTAAAGTATAAACAGATGTGCAGAGTGGAAAGAGAGTAAAAGTTAAAAAAAAAAAAAATTTCAGGCATATAAATGATTTTGCTTCAGCAGCAGAAGGGCCAAGAATATGAATAGTGCCGAATTCCAGAGAAACCATTTGTCACTATTAAAATTAGTGCTTTGTCAACACAAAAACCTCCCTCCCAGCTTCCTCCGAGCCGCACAAACAGCTGCATTACGGGATTCATTATCAGGGACCGGGGCTCTGGCTCAGGAGGGACAAGCCTGGAATGCAGAGCGGGAGGCTGCTGGGCTGGGAGAGGGCTGAGCCACTCCAGACTGAAAGAGGCAGTGCCGTGGGCAGCCTGGCACGGAGCTGCCGGGGATTGGCACATGGAAACCTGGCAGGTCCGCATTCCCAGCCCTGCCGTGCCATTCGCACGGCCGCAGATCCCCGGGGCTGCCGTCCAGAGCCCGTTCCGGCACCGTGCGCTCGGAGCTCCCGGAGCGCGATGGAGAAGCGCGGAGGAGCGGTGCCAGTTCGGCGGGAGGCAGGCGTGCGGGACACGAGCAGAGCTGGAAATGCCGGGGATTGGCACATGGAAACCCGGCATGTCCGCATTCCCAGCCCCGCCGTGCCATTCGCACGGCCGCAGATCCCCGGGGCTGCCGTCCAGAGCCCGTTCCGGCACCGTGCGCTCGGAGCGCGGTGGAGAAGCGCGGAGGAGCGGTGCCAGTGCGGCGGGAGGCAGGCGTGCGGGACACGAGCAGAGCTGGAAATGCACTCCCACCTTCCTGCCAGAACACCGCGGATCGCCCCACACGGCTCTGTCATGCTCACGGCCCAGCTACATCCCTTGCGTTAATTCCTGCCTTCTGGCAAATCTTCCTAAGAGGTGAAAAGGCAAGGAAAAAAGCCGCTAAAGACAGTAAGCATCGATTGCCTCTCAGAACGGGGGAATTCCCACATGACACCCATCTCTGGCTCCTGGGCTTTCCAGCAATGGGCCAGGGCCAAACAAGCAGCAAGAGGAAGGGGCCTAAAAGGGAACATCGATCCTATTTAATTATGGAATGGCTGAGAGGATGAGGTGGGACACATTTATACCCAAGCTCGCTAATGGATTTTCTCATTGCAAGTGCTTGATAGATGAGTAGGGAGAGTTTCAGATATCAACAGAAAGGAATCAGCCAGTATTTTATTCCCATCACGGGATTGCTATCCTTGAGATCATGTTGCACTTGAGCTGTGCCCTCCAGAGGGAGGTGGCTAATCTTTGTCCAAAACCAAGTGCTTTTAGCTAAAGCTGTGCTAAGTTTGGCAATTACAGAAGGAAAAAGCTCTTTATCCTGCATTAATAGGGCTGTGCATCCAGAGCAAGCACATAAGACTCTGAGTACAGAATGCAGTTTCAAGGCACTGGTTTATATTCTAATAAATTTTTAAAAAAACCCTTTGTTATGAATAAACTCTGGCTCGATGTCTGTATTAAATATTTAGCTCTTTATTAAAATAAGCAGCGTGGGACGCTTGCGGAAGTTGTGCAAAAATTCAGTTCTGTTAAAGATGTCTGCTGTGCAGGATGTCTAACAGGGGTGCTGCGCTGTGCTGGTGTATCTGTCTTCCTCGCGGGATGTGGTCGCTGTCCTTACAGGGTGTTGTGCCGTCGTCGCTAGGCAGGAGGTGCTGTACCGTCCTTGCTGGATGCCGTACCGTCCTCGCTCTGTAGGAGGTGCTGTACCGTCCTCGCTCGATGCCGTACCGTCTTCGCTCTGTATGAGGTGCCGTGCCGTCCTCGCTCCGACGCCGTGCAGTCCTCGCTCCGTAGGAGGTGCTGTGCCGTCCTCGCTCCGACGCCGTGCAGTCCTCGCTCTGTAGGAGGTGCTGTGCCGTTCTCGCTGGATGCCGT
>WAAE01003136.1:104221-211037 GCA_013400495.1 Nicator chloris
GCGTTTTCTTCTCTAAAATAGTCCCATGCTCCTTAGCGTGTTTCTCATTTGCATATGCTCCAGAGGGGTGGCCTCCCCCCCCTCAGGTAGCCTCCTTTTTGTGGAGGCGGCACACCCCCTCCCCCTTCAGACGCTGTCCTGAAAAAGGGCAGGAGGTTGCTGAAGCAGCTGCCTGCCCTCTGCCATCTGCACAGGGGTCTCCGGTTGTACAGGACTCGGGGTGATTCCCACAGGAAAATAACATAATTCACGGGGAACTGGGGATATTCTAGAATATTAGTGTGAGCTAGTGAAAATCAAGTCTGTGTGTGTGTGTGTGTGTTGATACTGAGAGGGCTTCTGAGCTCAAAGGACAGTTTGAATCACTGCATCAGTCTCTTTTTAGCATGACAATGGGCTGCTGTTAGCACTTCAGTTCGGGAATGTGGAGATTCTGGTTTTGCTCATTACACCTTTGTTTCTCTCTAGTAGCTACTGTAAGTTTCATTTTCTATGTAACACAAGCCTGCATATTCCATATAGAGAAAACACTGTATATCTAAATTCTAAATGTAAGTGATGTGAAATAGCCCTAGAAACAAAAACCACATAGTGAAATGATGTGATGGTCCTGCCATTAGTTTACAACCAATCTGATATCATCCATGCTCTAAATATGAACAATTAAAACCCATCACCTTTCATTCCCAGTGCTTTGGAGGTAGATGGCAAAGAATTAAATCCTGTTTTATTCATGGATAATGAATAAAATAATTTATCCATGAATAATGCACCATATCTGGGGGTTCTTCATTTCCAAAAAGACTAATGGAGCAAAAAAAAAGTCAAGAGAGATGCCCAAGATCTTTTGACTCCGTGAAGAGTGATTAATTGGATCTTTTAAATTGGTTTGCAGCCTAATGAAACTCCTAGAATAAGCTAATACTCATCTTCTACAAGTACATTTTAACATTAAAAACAATCTCATCCATTTTGAAGTGTAAACAAAGCACAAAGAGCACACAGATTTACTTGCATACTTCACTGGCTGCAATACTATTAAATATCATTGGCAGACCCTTTAGCACTCATCAAACAAATGAGACCAGGTGACGTTCTCCATCAACATTTCCTACCAGTGTTTTCCTTTTCAGCACTTTAAAACAGTTTGCAGGAAGGACTTTTCACGTTCACAAGACTTGAACTATTAAGGATCTGTTTGTGTTGGCTGGTGGGTTATTTTGTGAGGAGAGGATGATTTATTGCCTTCCCTGTACGTTTCTGGGGTAGTACATATAGACATGCACCAAGTTCTGGGTAATTTTAAGATTCACTCTGTTTACGTCAAATACTTGGAGTCATAAAATGCACAGGCATTGGAATCCACCAAATCAATCCACAGAAAAAAACAACCTGTGCAGTTTCCAATCTCTGCTTAGCTGAGGCCCAGAGCAGAATAAAAGTGAAAAGAATAAATTACCTTTCGCGTCATAGTGTGCAGAATGCAAACCCACTGCAGAAGGGCCATGAGGGACACTTTCTCCTAAGCTCCATCTGTGTCCCCCTTGGCGGAGTACTTAAAAGCCTTGTTAATAATTCAACAAATTAACGGGCACGTTTTCTAACACTGGGGGCTGATGGTTAAAGGAGCACCATCCCGGCACAGCAAGAGGGTAGAGTGGGAACCTGGTGGCTTCTTATCCCCTCATGTGCTAGGGCCAAGGCTGGGACAACAGAGCAGGAACCTACTGGAGGGAAAGCTTTCCTTTCGGGTAGATCATTGCTGAAACCTTCCTGAGACACACACAGAGGTATTTTAGAGCATATCTCCAGCATATGTGACCCACACTCCAGGCTCCAAAGGAGTGCTGCCTCTACACTGTCCCCCAGGCCTGGGCTGTGCAAGGTGTCACTCAAACCACACCCCGCAGCCCTCCAGCACAAAATTTCAATTAATTTTGAATTTAAAAACTCAAAATTCACTGACCTGAACATGATTCCTATAGCAGCTTTCAAAGAAGGAAGGTGCCCGTGCTCTCCTAAAACCTCTTCCCTGCTGCCTGCACATAACTTTATAAACTAAAGTTCCCATTCCTAATCATGTGCAGTGAGGCTCACCTGGACACAATTATCTCTCCGCAAAGCAAACCATTTGCCTGGGAATCAGGTGTCCTCCCTGTTGATAGCTAATCTCTTCAGAGTGAGGTGCTTCAGTCCCCCACATCTGCCTGCAGCTGTACTGAAATCGCAGTCCATCCCATCTCAGGCCAAAGCACTGACTAAAACAAGCCAAGTGACAACATTCAGTGGTGCCATCTTCATAAAAGTAAATAATGACAATCTACAGGTAAGCCAGCCACGAAACTGAGTTTAATCACCTCGTGGAAAGAAAATGCTGGGAAATTAATTTGTCACATTATTCTTATAAACTCTCTTTATCCCTCTGAAATTAATCATGAGATCTACAAGGCAGTGGCCACGTAAAGGCTGATACAAAGACAGAAGTTATATCAGCTTTAAGGAGATAAAAAAAGATATACTTAGTTGAGATACCATCATTCACAAAGCCTGGGAGTGTTTCTGCGTCAGAATTTATTCCCCTACTTACAGCCATGCTATTCTAGGCAAACCAGGCAGCACTGGGGGGAGACAGCATATTGGATTTTTGCTGTGCCATGCCTGAAAGGCTCCTCTTTCCCCCAGATCAGCATTTTCATGACCCACCTGTCCAACTACGGGAACGACCGCCTGGGCCTGTACACCTTTGCCAACCTTGCCAGCTTTGTCAAGAGCTCCACAAACCTGAGGCTGCAGACGCTGCCCCCCGTGCAGCTGGCTCAGAAGTACTTCGAGCTCTTCCCCGAGCAGACAGACCCTCTCTGGCAGGTAAAGTCACCTCCTCTTCCTCCTCCAGCTGCAATGGGCTCATTGGAATGAACATCTTTTCCTCTAAAAAGCCTTTTGTAAGCATGGGAATGCAGCCTCAATGCTGTAATTTAATGGTTACACGTAGCTGCCTCTTCTCTGAACCAGGATACCATGAGCCATAGCAAGCTTTTGACTACGCAGGCATAAATCCAGGGTGGCACCAAGGAAACCTGTGCAGCTATTTAGGGCTTACGCTGGCAAAAAGGTGCAGAAAATTTCCCCTATTATTTTTGGCCCAGCTACAGAGGAAGTAGAAATCTATAATATTTCCACTGGGCTGCAGCAATTCCCATCAGCTGATGATTTTCTCCGTCATATTTTGTTAATTTTATTCACCAGCAAAGTGTCTGTGACCAGTCAACACTATGCAAAAGCAGCATCTGTATGAGAACTGCTTTGAAGGGCAGCCAGTCCCAACCTCTTCTGCGGGGCCTTTTGTTCACAGGTTTTAATTTTGCATTCATAGGTAGTAGAAAGATAAGGAGATGAATAATATCCCACATTTCTATTTCGTCCTCCCCTTTTGCATTCTCACGTAAATTAAAATTGGCACTAAGCCCCATGCATCTGAAACCATTCTGGCAGCTCAAAAATAATGCCTCAAAGCTATTCAGAGGTTTCCATTTTAACCTCAAATGGAAACGTGATTAAATCAATGTTTCAATTTTTTTCCCCCCTTCTTTTTCTTTTCTGCTAATGACTGAACCTAGTTCTCAGTCATTCAAAACCATTGTACACACACTGTGGGATTTTGCTACTCAGTGTAGGGCTCTGGCATTAGTGCCTAACGTTGGGACCCTGCAAAGATTTCGGATCCCCTCAGTGTGATGTCCACAGCCACCTTTTCTCCTTCAGAACCCATGTGACGATAAACGACACAGGGATATTTGGTCCCGAGACAAAACCTGCGACCACCTGCCCAAATTCCTGGTGATAGGACCACAGAAGACAGGTAAGAAGCACAAGTAGAGCTTTGAAGAAGTTGCTACAAAGTCAAAGGTGCTTTTTTTTTTTTTAATATTTGCTAATGGCATCTCTTTGTGTTGTCATAGGAACAACAGCCCTTTATTTATTCCTTCTGATGCATCCTTCCATCATCAGCAATCTCCCCAGTCCAAAAACTTTTGAGGAAGTTCAATTCTTCAATGGCAACAACTACCACAAGGGAATTGACTGGTAAGAAGAATGACAAAAATGAGGTGTTTATTTTCAATACATGGAAAATCACCGTGGAACAATTCCAGGAGTGGGTGTGACATTGCCTTAATTACTGGATGAATTTGTTATGCTTGGAATTATCAGATAGAAAGAGAATCTAATTGGTAGTGATGGGACATTTAATCAAGCCCCTAATTTTGTTTAGATATTACAGTAAGAATTTTCTTAGTTTTCACACAAATGAAGGCAAGAGGCAGCTCTGTCATGAGTTCTGTCTTCATCCTGAATAACATCTCTGTCTTGTCATAGCTGTAGCTGCACTGACTTACACTCTGTTCCTTCCAAAGTGGCTTTTCATGAAGTAAGGTTCCATTTATCTCTTCACAAGAATCCATCCAATCAATTTTAAATGGAAAAGACCATTCAAAGCCAAAATTCAAATCTTGCATTCTGAAAGCGTCCAAAAGCAAAGATATGTCAGTTCCAAAATGAAGTGCTTCAACAATGTTAAAATTAAACAGTTTGACATTTAAATGTTGACATTAAATGTTGACATTTTGAAGCTTTTTCCCATTTTTTTCTGCAGCTAAAACTGAACTCACTCCAGACTGGTGAAAGATATCCCTTTGACGCTGAAGTTATTAGCAAAAATCCCATCCATCACAGGAAAAACCTAATTACCAGACTTCATGGGGGCTTTAGCTATTACCAGCAGCACCTAAGAGCCAAGATGCATTCCCATTATTCCAGTCTGGGCTGAGCTGAGAAATTCAATGTTGTTTCTTGAGAATTATGACTGAAAATTCACCTTCTCACCCACCACGAAATGGGAAGCACAGGGCCATGACCCTTTTGTGCTACTGCTAATCCTAACCAGTCTCTTCCCCTCCAAGGTACATGGATTTCTTCCCCACTCCTTCCAACATCACCACTGACCTCCTGTTTGAGAAAAGTGCCAACTATTTCCATTCTGAGGAAGCTCCCAAGAGAGCTGCTTCCCTCATCCCCAAGGCCAAGATCATCACCATCCTCATCGACCCGTCCGACCGCGCGTATTCCTGGTACCAGGTAGGGAATCCTTTGCCTCAAGGAATACACAGTGGAGCCGGGGGCAGGGGGTGATGGCCAGCACCAGCAGGAGTCTGTGTCCTTGAGCAAGGAGTTACTGCACAGCACTGGCACCGTGTGGAAGCAGGAGGATGCTGGGGGCCAGCTTTTGCAGTTGGCACCTGTGACACCGGTGTCAGAAATGATGAAACTTCCCAGCACAGAGCTGCCACCAGCTGGAAACAAACAGTTCCATCTCAATTACAGCTGACAGGGCAAAGAGGGAGAGCAGTGCTGCTCGCCCAGGGAGATACACAGGGAAAAGGAGCATGGCCCAGCTGGGGAAGCAGAGCTCTTGATGCTGAGAGTCTGGCCCCACATTCCTTCCCCCAGTGTGTAAGCTCAGCAATGTGCAGCGGTGCCCAAATGGACCCAGTGCCGCCTGAAGTTTCCAAGGAGTTAAAAAGAGCTGTGTCTGCAGACACTGGCTTTTTTCTCTCCTTGGAAACAAAAGCAAACCTGTTGTTTTCCCCAGGAGACTCCAGGATCCTCTTCCTTGCCTTTTGCTGAGCCCACACCCTCCCGTAACAAAATATGCACTATTTAAAAATTCTGCTTTTAGAGAAATGTATACGCATGCTTGTGAAATACAGCATAGGCATGCAGATAAAGGAAATACTTAATGCAGTGTTAAAATAGACTCAGCTTAATAATGTTGGAATAAGCTTGAAATACATAATTTCTGATACTGCCAGGAAGTTCTGCAAGGGATGAAGCATGGCCAGGGGCTGCAGTTTGCACCCGTGTAGTATCTCATTGGCACCTTTACAGCTGCCAAGGCAAAGTAGCAAAACAGTGACTCCTCACTCCCCAGGGGAGCCTTGACTGAATGGTGTCCCCACCCTGCTTCCTTGGCCGCCATCCCTCTCCTGCCTGGCAGAGGTGGCACTGCCGGGGAGCCGAGGGCTGTCAGCACATCCCTCCTGGCAGCTCCCGCAAGATTTCCGGCTTAATCTCCAGCATCCTTGTGAAACGTGTTTCTATACCTCCCACCAGCACCAGCGCTCCCACGAGGACCCCGCTGCCCTGAAATTCAACTTTTACGAAGTCATCACGTGCAGCCCCTGGGCGCCGTGGGAGATCCGGGCGCTGCAGAAGCGCTGCCTGACGCCCGGCTGGTACGCGCTGCACATCCAGAGGTGGCTCTCGCACTTCCCTGCCTCCCAGGTAAGGGCCAGCCGGGGCCACTCCCGCCTCACGGAGCCTCGGCACGGCCCAAAGGAACCCCCGGGGCTCCCGCGGCCCGAGAAGGCTGCAGCTGCAGCCTGAGACCCGGTGGGAAGGTCTGGCAAATTCATTTAGAAAATGCCAGGGCTTTTTCTAAAAAGAAATTTCATCCTGCTTCCTACTCAGTCCCTATCATAGAAAGCTTCCCATTTATCTGATCCTGATATGGAATTGGCCTTTCTCAGGGCTGGAGCATAGATTCCTTCTTTTACCCCCTCTTCTTCCAGATATTTTATTGAATTGTCTTTTTTAACCTTTGCCATGAAAAATATACCTAAACGCATAGATGTAAAGAATATTTCCATTGTTGAAGTCATAATGATAAAATAAGCTAAAGCAAACATTTTAGCACTACAGAGTACCGTGCAGGGGCACTCTTTATCCACGGATGTGGCCATGTGTCAGTTCATATCTGTACTACTGTAAGACAAAGCTGGCAAAGGCTGTTCCATGAGTGAGCAAGAGAACAAGGATCCCCAGACACTGCTCTGGGTGGGACAGAATTTTGCTGAAAGGAGGCAGAGCTGAGTGTTGCCTACTTTGTCAGGGACCTGGGGAAAAAAAAACCGCAACAAAAAGAAGCTCTGCCTTCTTGCAGTCCTCACTTTTCTTTTTATACAGCCTCAGCTGTAGTACAGAGAGGAGAAGCAGGTCAATCCCATTTCCAGGAGAAGGGAGAAAATCTCAGTTAGTCATTTACTTCCTTCTTTCATCTCTGGCCTTTCTACTCTTTCATAAATGGAGAGGGAGTCCTGCCCAGAGCTGCTGAGCTGGCAGCAAGGGCAGTATTGCCCTGGGAGCAAACAGGCCATGTCTCCTCCTCGCCCACCTCATCCCAGCTTATTCCTCCAAAGGACAGAGGGATGTCCTGGCAAACTCTGAGCACGCAGAGGGTGCTGAGCGTCCCATGCCCTGTTCCCTGGGCTCCTCCTCTGCCCTCAGCTGGAGCTGCTGCCTTCTCTCCTGAAGATCTCCCACAGACACATCATAAACCTAAACAATATTTGACATCTTTTCCTTATCTCTTCTTGTCAGAATTCTCTGAGATTCAGGCTTGGCTTGGGAGGTTTAACTCCTGCATTTGAACAAGGTGCACACACACAGAGTTACAAGGTGCCCACCCATGCTATTTCAACTCAATAAAGTAAAAAGTAAACCTATAAAGGAGGTCATCCATATGAATGTTTTTAGCAATGTACAAAACCACATGCTAAGTGAAATCCAGGTTGTTACAGAAGTGAAATAATGTCATTATTTTGTTAACCTTAGTCCTGTTTCCAAATAAGTGCCATATTTACCCCTGCAGTTGCTTATTATTGATGGACAGCAGCTGAGAAGTGACCCTGCTACTGTGATGGATGAAGTGCAGAAGTTTCTGGGAGTCTCTCCTCATTACAATTACTCCGAAGCCCTAACGTGAGTGTATTCCTTTTTTTAGCTGCCCTCTGGGATCCCAGGGTGCATCCCCTCCCACCAGGATCCCTTGATTATTAATTACAAACAGAGAACACATCAGGACAACGATAACTTTGAAAAGCTTGGGGTTCTCTTCCATCCATCTCCAGGAGCTGAAGCCTGGAGTGTCAGGTGTGGAAAGGTTGGCTGAAGTGTGTTTTATCATTGCTATAGGAGCCTGATGGCAGAGGCTGGGTTAGAAGCACTCATTCCCTAATCCCATTTTCCTGTCTGGATTTCCATGTATGGCTGAGACTCCTGCAGGGGTGGGAGTGGGCTGAATTCCCCTCTCCCCTCTCAGTTCAGCAGAAAGTTGTAAGCA
This sequence comes from Nicator chloris, assembly GCA_013400495.1. Classification (NCBI taxonomy): domain Eukaryota; kingdom Metazoa; phylum Chordata; class Aves; order Passeriformes; family Pycnonotidae; genus Nicator; species Nicator chloris. The sequence continues at coordinate 112,398 of WAAE01003136.1, forward strand.
GCTTTAGCCCTGAGCCTATCTGTGTGAGGAGCATCACCTCCTCACAGCCACAGCACTGGGATATCCTTGGGCTGGGGAGCCTGGCACTGCTCCCCAGTGGAGGCTTTTCCAAGTGCCTGTGCAAGCAGAGAGCAAGAGCCAGCACATGGAGTGGGAAGCAGAAAAGCCTCTACTTCACCTTCCCTGCAGGCTGGTCCTGAGGGAAACACAAGCACAGACTTTTCCAGCTGCCCCACACTGCTCCTGTCTGCTTACAATCACCATTTAATGTTTCCTCTCCTGGGAGGGTTCAGCTTATTTATATCACAGGTTCAAACTAAGACTTCAGTGCTTAAGGTTGCTCTGCCAAAACCTTTTTCTAGAGGAAGAATTTGGGATTTCAGAACGCAATTTTTTAAGTCACTGGTTTCCAAAGCGGACGGAGGGGAGGAGGAGTCTGATCACAGAGCTGAGCTACTGATGTTTGAACAACTCACAGCTGCACATCTGCAGTGCCTTCTGCTGGCTTTTTAAAATCCACACCCACAGACATACATCTTCCTTTCTGGAACTAAATTAAAGTCAGTGGAGTCATACAGCATGAAGAAATTTGGCCTCTCATACTGGTTTGGACAGGAAAAATGGATTGTAAACAGATCCATAAAATTATGCACTCCCTGTTTGGAGGCATCAAGAATGCAAATGTGCTGTGGAAGCACACACTTCTGCACGGATTTGGGCTGGAAGGGGAAAATGCATTAATGTATGTAGCTGCTTTCTGGTAGGGCTTGTCAAAGGGGAAAAGATTGCATAGGGTTGTTCCTAGTCATTACTGCCTAACAACTGCATACCACACATTTTTAAAGGTGTCAGGTTAGAGGTGTCAGCAGCCCAAGGACCCAGTCCTGTGAACAGCACTGAGCAACAAGTCCATCACCCTGAGTAATTATGTGAAAGTCTTGCAGGAGAGTAAAGTCAACCCAGGCAGAAGGGAGGCACAGTCCAGAGCCATGGGAGGGGAGCAGAGGGGACACAGAGGCAGGGCTTGAGGAAAACACAAGATGAGAGGAGTGTGCTTAGGAAAATGTTCTCCCTTGGAGGGCTGCTACATCTGTCAGAGAATGAGAGAAAGATCCCCATGGTGGCATTGCTTGGCTCTGCCCTCGCAGGCATTCTCTGCCTCTGGCATCAGGTACTGCCTTCCCAAAACCCTGCCTCTCCCCCAGGCTTACTCTGCAGGGAAGGGAAGAGAACCAGGCCTCCAAAGATTTCTGCTGACAGCTGTAAAATGCTCCCCTGTAGCTTTAGCCTTAGGGCTATCACTATTTTTATATAAATACTTCCACTGTGCCCAATTACATTTACAGAAGCCCTGAGAGTTCTGTGATTTCTGAACGCAGAGGGTTGAATCCAGCCCGAGCTGTCTCACCCTCTTTTCCCCTTCCCAAATTTGCACATCCTTTTCATAATGTTCAATTAGCTCCTTCTGAGGCAGCAATATTGTTTGGGGCATAGTTTTGCAGTTTCCCTTTTACCCAGCACATGATATTGCTGCTCCTCTTGGGAAATTAATGCGAGGCAGCTAAAGCACTTCACCATACGAGGAGCAGATGGAAAAGGCCAAAGCAGGAATGAATCTATCATCAATATACCCATTTAATCAATGATTTATTTGTTTTTAATTGGTAAAACTATACAGACAATTTAGGAAACAAAGGTCAGGCCTGCATTAATAGGCTGGGCAAGAAAAAACCCATGAAGAAGGTTCTCCCTTCTCCTGAAATTCACTCCCTTCCATACAGCAGCAAATTGCAGGTGCATGCGTGTCGTAGAGACAGAGCAGGGGCAGGAAGGTGGTGTGTAACTAATTAACTCCAAGTCCTGGCCAATTATCCTTCATCCTTCTCAAACATCTGCTGAGTAGCAGGAATGTGCAGCATTTGGATGTTTTATGCCTGCTGCAAGTCCCACAGCAATAAATTCCAAACTTAACGGCACGTGCTGTTCGTTCCTCAGCGGGTGCGTGCTTCCAAGCCTCAATCTAAACCTCTTCTATCTCTGCATTTCAGACATCACAATCAAATTGCATGTGTTCAGATAAGGCTGCTAAGACAGTGTTTATGCCACAATGCCATTTCAGGAACGGAAATGGTATTTAGATGCAGCGATAGGGAGCAGCAACTTCTCAGGCACGTTGAAGCATCAGCACCCAACCAGTGCTTCCTTAGGAGACCTGCAGGTCAGCACTTAACCCTGCGCGCTGGACAAGCAGAACAAAAATTAGCCAGTGCAGGTAGAGCACAGTGGGAAAGACTTCCTGCCTTTAGGCACTTCCAAGGCAGATTTGTGGGACAAAATGAATCCCCAGAGTTTACAAAGGAGAGGAAAGCTGTTTGCCACTCTGTCCTCAGAATTCCAGTCATCGAGAGAGGTGTGTGCAGCAATAATTGTGGGCTAACACTGATGTCTCGGTAGCCGGGAAATGTTTCTGTAGCAAGGTCTTTTAAAAGATATGATCCTCTACAGGTTCGACCCTCAGAAAGGCTTCTGGTGCCAGCTGTTGGAAGGAGGGAAAACAAAGTGCCTGGGGAAAAGCAAAGGTCGGAAATACCCACCAATGGACCAAGAGGTAAGGGCTCTTCAGAAATTTATGGGAGCAGTTTTAATATTGACCCTAAATAAACACACTGGGGTTTGTTTGTTTGTTTGTTTGTTTGTTTGTTTGTTTTTTAAAATCGTGTTTTCACTGGGTTTATGTTTTTAAAAATCAGAAACTCGAGCTTTGAAAGAGAAGGTGTTGAGTGTCCCCTGTGAGAGCCCCCTGTGGGAGCAGGGCACAGATGCCTGTGGGGTGGCTTTCCTTTAACCTGATCTTGGTTTGTTTTTCCGCCCTCTCAGTCCCGAGCGTTCCTGTCGAGCTACTACCGGGAGCACAACGTGGAGCTGTCCAAGCTGCTGCACAGGCTGGGGCAGCCGCTGCCCTCCTGGCTGCGGCAGGAGCTGCAGAAGGTCAGGTAGCACCGGCGGGGACCGGCCAGCCCCCTTCCTGCCCCCGCAGACCCCCCCCGCTCCTCCGGCTCACTCGGCATCGTCAGGACAGGACCTCACGGACACCGCTCTTCCCAGCACAAACCAAGCGACCGAGCCCAGCAGAATGAATGCGGCAGCCCCAAAGGCAAACCCGCCGGGGCCGGTGCACACGGAGCCCTTGTGCCAGCTGCCAGCGGAGCCCGCGGCATTCCCCGCCGGCCAGGGCGGGATGCGCGGAGCCTCGCGCCTCCCTTCCCCAGAAGGACCAGAGGCCGTGTGGGACCGATGGACCTCGGATTGACAAACTGCAGCCTGGCAGGACACGGGCAAAGGACGGGAACAGCTCTCGCTGGACTGGGAGGTTGGTCACCCGCTGGGCTTTTTCCACATTTGTTTTCAAATCCTTTTAAATTCCAAGCAGGCTTGCAGGCCGTGCCCTGCCAGTAGCCTAACATTGACAGCTTTGTTTCTCGCTGCAAAGCAGCGCTGTTGCTCTGAAGCCTTCAAACACTGGGTGAGTTATTTAGGGTCTCCGTCTGCAAGCTGCTGCAGAAAAATAACTTTATTGGCCTTTTTTCAATGTTTTGGACACAAAAAAGCACAAACTCTTTCTATAGACTCTATGGAGTTGAAAGGACAAACACAGCCATTGTATATCACATATACATGCATGACATACATATCCTCATTCCTGAATATCTACCTAGTGTACCTCTAGATCAGACACACACTCAGTTTTAAATATCTGCTTTTTGTGCACGCAGGGAAATGAAAGGGTACTTTACCAAAAATATGACATGGACTGTGCTTGGTTCTCAGAGCTGTAGGGGCAAGGTCAGCAAGGCTGGGCAGAAACTCCTTACCTGTCCTGTATGGAGGTCATTCCTCAAATCTGGAAGTGGTAAATACATGTATTTGTATGTAGCATACAAACTCCCACTCCCCTATCTTAGAGCACTGGTAACACCACAGATGACTGGAGTAATGAGAGCTTTGGATAAGTAAGGCTTGGTCAGAGACGAATATCTAGATGGACCATTTGATAAAATGCATTTTTTTAACCATTAAAAAATTTTAACCGTTTGTTAAAATGCATTAGAATGGCTCAGCTTTAATTAAAAGAGGACTGCCTGACTCCTGATTAAAAGCTAAATAAACATGACATTGGTTTCAGGAGCTTTTCAAGGAAATGAGACAAACACTATAGAACCCAGAAAATTATTTCTTGTTCTTAGCTTTTTATTTAGAAAGAAGTCTGTCTCTCCAACTCTCAGCTCTGTAATGGCACCATGTCCTGAAAATACGGCAGATATTTTTATACCTCACTGTTATTTTTTAAGTTTGAATGGGCCTCACATTTCCGAGAGATCTCATGTTCCATTGAAAACTGACATTTGAATTAACTTCTTTATGTGTCATAAAGATGAAATAACAGTATTTCTAAGCTTCATTCCCTCCACTTGTAACAGGACCCATCAGCACAGAATTTCTCTGGACCACCGTGTGACAGAGGAGCCTTTGTGAACTGTCTGGAAATGATCTCCTTTGCTTTTTTGCCTTTTTATGTCGCTGGCCACATAATTGTTGGGATTCTTACAGACCAGAAAACAAAGCCAGCAAAAATGAAACAATTATTCATGGCAAGAGGGCTGTGGCTGGGAAAGTTTGCACTGGTCCTTCTTTCCTGTTTGGAAGCCACAGGATTCCTGTCCTTCACGTGCTGCAGGCTGTAATTCAAGAAGAGTTTTACACACGGCTGCAGTGGGGGTGCAGCTGCAGTTTGTTCCCATTCCCCTGGAAATGCAGATTCCAGGAGCCTGGGCACACTGAGGGTGTGACCCTGTGGGCCCGACACAGGAGTCAGGGTCCGTGGCAGCAGATTTGGTGACTGAAGCAGGGCTTTGGCCCTCGGAAAGCTGAGCTCGTGTAATTGCGGTTGTCTTTGAGCGAGAAGCAATCAGAACGGAATCCAAACCCCTCTAAATTGTGCATTGACCTCCCAAGGTCTAAAGTAAAGTTGTGGGATTAACTGCTCCGAGATGTTGTCTAATAAACCAAATTTCCTCTCTGATGGGGTAGCAGGCTGCCGAGTGTCCCCAAAACAAATTAAAATGGCGGAATTAGAAACTCTTGGGGGAGGAAATGGTTGTGTAATGAAAGCACTGATGGGTCCAGACTCTCTGATGTGATAATAAGGCAGTGGGGATGTGCCCTGAATACAAAAGCAGGCGCTGAGCATTTTCTCCTCTTCCTTCCCCCCACTCCTTGCCCTTCCCATTTTGAGCCAGGGAGATGGGGGATCATCATTCATCCCCGGAACGATGCTGAGAACAAATGAGGTGTGGGGTGCTCATCTCCCCTCTGCTGGGCCACCCAAAAGGGAGCCATCAGCCACTCATTTAGTTCCCATCAGTAAGGAATTATGTTTATAATGGGCTTAAAATTGATGTTTCTGACAGGAATATGAGTGTGTGACATCTGTGTCAAACAGGTTCAGCACAGGTACGTAAACCGGCAGTGACCACGTGGCTAATTTTATTGTACTTAAATAAGGCTAAGTTTGGGTGTTCTTTTACATAGCTGTGTGTTCATGGGGCAGGACTTTCCTTGTCAGACAACATTTCTTACACTGTCTTTATTTCTCTTTTTGTGCTTCCAGTTCATCCTTTTAGTGTGACTGCAAAGGTGAGGACCTGCCCAGGGACTCGATTCCTCCATCACTCTCCTATCCAGAAAAGCTGCCAAAAAGAGATAAGGATTTGCAAGCGACACAGATTCTCAAGTGTTCAGTGCTTCAGTGACTGGATAACTTTTGTAAGACTTACTATGATTTCTGTAGTATTTCAGAACAAAGGACATCCTGTTGATAGAGCTGAGGAAAAACTTAAGTCTTGCCCAAGCTCTTTTTTTTTTTTAATTTTTCTTTCCCCTCCTACGTGACGACAGCAAATCCAGTTGAACAAATACTTGGTGTTGAAGCAGAAGGAATCAAAATAAATTTTGATCACTCACAGTATTTTTGTTGGGGGGGGGTGGTGGTGAGGGAGGTCAAGGGCTGTATTTGCTGGAATTGTTTTAAATAATTGATGTGCACACACCTGATTATTGGTTCTTCTCACTGCCGCAGAATAAACACTTCTGATGGTGTATTACAGAGAGAGCTTTGCTTCTTTCCTTAAACCCCCTTTCCCATTTCCTGAGCCAAAATCTGCTCTTCAACAACCTCTGCCATGTATTTCACATTGTGCACCTTCCCAGCTCCTCCTGCCTCAGCATATCCCGGAGGCTTCCACTCACCCTCAGCACAGCGGCCCCAAAAACATGAGATTTCCTGGCAGTGCCACTGACCTCCTCCTCGTCCTCATCTTCCTCCCAGGCAGGGCACAGGGATCCAGGCAAGTCTGACCCTTCAGTATTTGTTACACACATTTCTGGGCCTGCCCTCCCAAAGTTTGGCCTCCCTGCAGCCCACAGGAGAGGGACATACGGCAGCCCCAAGCAAGCTCTTGCCCTAATTAAAAATCATTTCCTTCTGCTCCGTTTGAGGAATCTTAAAAGGCCCCTATTCCAGCTATTGCAAATTCCTCAAACTATGCACTCAGAAGCACGAGACAGATTTTTTCCCTCTCTAAAATCTCATAATGCTTTTTTTTTTTATTATAAAATATTCATTTGTTTTAGTGATCTGTGTCAGAATGAGGTTAAATCATATCAGAGTCAAGGATTCTTTCTACAAACCTTCCAGAACAGCAAATTCCACCTGCTGAGAGCTTCTATCATTGAGCAAATTAGAAAGGACATTACAGATATCTCACTTCAAGTTTTGGCTTTCTCTTCCAGGTCTGCCTGGTGCTTGTAGACAAAATTTTCAAAGATAGCTAAAATGCTCAAAGTATTTTAGGAGTCTAAGTATGTTTTTTAAGAAAAACCAAACAAACTTGTTGGCCCCTGTACTTGTAGGCCCTAAAAATCAACGGGCTTTCCATCAGGCTTTCCAGGCCCTGGCAAGTTTCCTGCCTCAGTCTTATTTAATAAAACAGTAGCAGAGTTCTTTCTAAAATTTACCACTTCCACAAAATTCATTAATCAGACTATTCCCTCCTGGAAGCTGGAAACCTGAAAGCACCGAACAAACTTGTGAGGTGATCTGTTTGTGTAAAGAGGTTTTTCTATGGAGTGGAGAGGAGAGGAGTGGAGAGGAGAGGAGAGGAGAGCTTTGTCAGGCCTGTACATATCCAAATCCCAGTCAGAAACTGATTTATAGAATGGCAGAAATGAACTCTGCCTACAATTTATACTCCTATTTCTGCTCATGAGGAATTAAAGACTTCCCAGCAAACCAGATTGATATTTGCATTTCAGTCAGCTGCAGCTGCTGGGTCGGGAGAAAAACATTTAAAACATCTCAATAAACCCATATCTGCCACCTTGGGTTTGCAAAGCTGTTTGTCCTGCTGCAGCTCCCTCTAACCAGACACGGGCCAGTTTTACGGTGCTCCTGTTTCTTTGGGAAGGGGAAGGTGACACGTTAATACACAAATCCATCTCCACGGCAGGAGGTCAGCTGGGTCTATGGGCTGTAGTTATAGAGTCATCCTGGGCTTTTCTCAGACGTTGTTGTCAGCCAGGGGAAGGTCAGCAGCGGGTGGAGTGGGATTTCTCAATCCAAGCTGCAATTCCATAAAATGCTGTGGGGGTTGAAAAGTGTGGTTTATAATTTGGGAGATAATTGCGTGGCATCCAATTGACTTTGTACTTGCTACTTCTCAGAGTCTGGTGGATGTTCTGCTGTCTGGCAGAACTTATCTGTAACACACATCCCCTGTCGGGTAATTTAGCTTCCCTTCAGAGGAGGAGCTGAGCTGGAAGGAGGAGCTGGATGTTCAAGGGGATGACTTTTTACAGACCTTGTTCTGAGAGAGATATTTATTTACAGTTTTTCTTTAATTCTCTGTGTGTGTGTGTTTCACTGCGTTTGCCTTGGCTGGGGAATCATCTCCATATTAAATCTGCACGCCCTCCAAAGGCACACAGTTCCCATCAGCATCGGTGCCAATTAAATATTCTGGTGAAGGAGAGAATAAACCCACCAACAGAAAATGTTATTTAATGACATTGTAGCTCCAGCACATCTTCCTGCAGAGCTTTGTGTAATCACACCAAGTAAGCAAAGAGAAATTGTTCTGCAACGTGAAGCATTTAAAATTTCATAAGCAATCTGATTGAAAAAAAAAAAGGCACAGAATCACCTTTTGGGTACCTTCTTATATTAGAAGAAAGTTTTCTGTCTTAGATTTTGGGTTTTCTCTCTTCCTACAAGAAAGTAGTGTAGCCTGCTTCCCCTTTGTGCTTTCCTACTCACCCACACTCCTTGGGGCTACTTCCCATCATCAACATCTATTCATTTACCTGCAAATTCAACCCCAACTGAATTTCTTCCTTGGTAACTTCTGCTCCCTGCTTCCAGAGAGGAAAACTGCAGCTGTCCCAAGGAAGCAGCACCTTTCATTTCCTAGACCGTACATTGACCATCCACGCTTCAATTACTTGACGGTTATCCCAGTTAATTAAGACAACGTGTTCCAGGAGTGTGCTGAGGAGCTCTTGGATGTGGTTTTCCTGCATTATTCCCACAGTTTTCCCACTGTTCCCATGCACAGAAGGCAGGCAGGGAAGCTCCTTGGTCATAAAGCACAGCAGAGCTGGATGGCACGGCGTGTAAATCTGCCATCATTAGGCTGGGAGCTGCAGTTAAATTATAAATTGTCATCCTAAGTAGGAAGAACATTTTTATGGATCCTGGCTCGCCCTCTGCAGACTTCAGCTATTTCCAGTAACTGCCACACAGAACACACTAGAATTTGTCAGCTGCTTGGAAAAGGAGAGTTGAGCCTGGAGACTTAATTCCTTTCAATCTTCTTAAAAGATACGATCCCATAGCTCGGGATGAAGGCTTGGGAAGGTACAGGGAGGCAATCCAAAGCAGCCAGGACAATCAGACCAGACAGGCACCTCAGCACAACACTAAAACTCATTTCTCCAAAGGTCAGACGCATAGCCAGGAAGCCACCTCATTTCTTTTCCTTCACGTTAGAAACATGGCAGAAGAAGAAACATTTGGAGGCTTGCCTGGCTTGCTGTGGGAAGGTGTCATGTCAGGGCTTTAACACAGGCCACGTTGTCACATTCTTTCTAAAGGCCATCTCATGGCAAGCAATTTTTTTCCCCCTCCCACGTGGGACAAGCCAGGACATAAAATTTTGACAGATGTGCTTTATATTGGTGACATCCTGCGACAGTGTTTTGGCTCTGGTGTGCCAAACATCTGTAGAACAGAGGATTTTTATTACCACAGCAGCCTGCTCGGCAGCTGAAGGTTTTAGTGTGGATCCTAAATCACCATTCCTGTAGTGCTGCAGATCCTGTTTTTCCAAAATAGCTCCATATTTTCATAAACCCCAAGTGCTTTTACTTAAGGCTTGGCACGCTCACGGAACGGAGCCAGCCACTAATCGGGCAATGAGGTGAATTGTGCAGGGTGAGTCCATGAGTGGGCTTGGAACAGAGGCAGGAATCAGGAAAATATTGTAAATTAGGATGCTTGTTTATAGGGAAATCCCTAAGGAGGAGAACTGTGTGTCCTCTTGGAAATCTCAGCTGTGTTTAGAAAATTTAAACAGAGACTTCGCTGCTTTTACAGCTCTGACACTCGGAAAAGTCCAGCTCTCAGAAATTGTCAGAAGAGCACAGGCTGGGCAACTCCTCACCCTTCCCTCCACAGTCAGGTGCTGACACAGCTGCACATGGATCTGTCCAGGCTGTTTCCATCCACGGTCCTTTGTAAATGAGAAACTCATTTTTGCCCCCCTTCACAAAGACCACCCTGGAGAATTGAGCTCTGAGGGAAGGGAAGTGAAGCACTTACCAGCAGCCCACTCTGTGTGGTTTTTTTTTTTTTCATAAAACATTATTTGACAAAATACCAAGTGCTAAAGTAGAAATATCCCTCACAGACTTGACTTTGCCACAGACCTATTTAATACTGGCACATTAAACACATTTTTATTTTACACATTAAAGAATAATAATTCTGGACACTTAACAGTGACACAATGAAGACGTTATAAAATTTGGTAATGTGCAATAGAACTACTTTCATAAGTGCCCAACCTTAAGTACATCCATTTTCTGGTTTCCTTCCAGTGTTAAGTTTTGCACTCTTGCACCTTCAATTACAGAGCTTAGTGCCCATTTAAAATGACTCTCTTTTGCCCACAGATAATTACCTTTCGTTTTGGCTGCCTTTTCCATTTATCACCTGTTGATTAATGGGCTCAATAATTTATTCCTTTGCGGTGTTGTTGTTTTTCCAGTGGAAGAGCTCAATTGTGGGGCAGACACCCATCCTCCTGTGTAATAAAGGGGCAGAGGAAAACTCTGTGGTTCCTTGTGTCCGGATTCCAGAGGGCTTTCCCATAAAAAGCAGGGGCTGGGCACTGCAGGAAAGTGTCTGCTGGCACCTGAGGGGAAAGCGTGGAGATCCAGTTTGGCCCAGTCACCGCCTTTGCTGCCCTGCTGAGAACCATCACTGCACTCAGAGATGTGGGGATGGAGAGGAGACTGTAAAGCCAGAGAGAAATCACTGAAAACAGGGAATAGGAAATGAGTAACACATCCCTCAAGGAGAAAGCACTTCTTTGGAGACAGAATTTTGCCTATGGAAAAGAAAGTCGGGGTTCCTACCAAACCATCTCAGGAAAACCAAGGCCATGAGATGCTCCTTAGGGTCCCTTCCAAGCAAAACCCATCCATGATCCTATGAGTTGCCAGGTAAAATCCAGCTGACTGACCTGACACCTGTGGCATTTCCCAAAATAAAAAGCATATTCCAGTCTCTCCCCACAGCACACAGGTTTCATGAACTCTGTCAGAGGGTTAAGCCTGTGTCTAATTTAAGAGGCAACTGCGATGTATTATTTTAGCAAGTGAGAGTAGGAGAAAGCTGGCAGCGGCACAAAGAATGACTCCTCATCCAAGGGAATTCAGTGGCACAGGGATTGGATATCCTACCTCAAGAGGTGCTTCTGCAGGGCCTGGAGCACAGGAGCCATTACCAGGTTTAAATACTCGGTGTTACTAACTGTTGGAGGAGTGCTGGAGGTGCTTTCAGACACGAAACAGCTGCTGGAAGCCAAACCAGCCTGGCACAGCTTCACCAGGAATTCCCACTGCTGCGGAAGTTCCTGGGTTCCGCCGCCCACGGACAGGGACAACCCTGGAGGTGCTGACCCTCCTGACAGCTCACAGAGGGGTTTTTTTTGGCTGCAGACTCCCTGGGAAAGCCAAAGCTCCCCCCTTCCAGGTGTGGGGCCTACGCCGTGTGCGCCTCACCACAATTAGCGCGGTGAATTGCACCCTCGCTGCCCAGCTTCCCAAAATAATCCAAAGCCGTGGGAATCCAAATCTGATCTCAAAATGCTGCTCTGGAGCTGGAATCATTCAGGGTTTAAAAGCATAATCCTATTATGGTGACAGAGTTTAAACACTTCCCCTTACCTGCCTGAGCAAAGATGACAGCCAGCACCACGACCGGCTCCCCAGACCGGGCTGGAAACGCTTAGGAGGAGCCTCTGGAAAACCTGGGAAGAGCCTCGGAGAAACTGAGCCGAGTGGCTGAGGGTACAGCCGGGGCAGAGGAGGTTCACATCCAGAGCTGCACTTCCAGCACCAGAGGAGGGAGAAAATAGGGATTGAAGGAGAAAATAGGGATCAAAGGAAAAAGCCGCGTTAATCTCAAAAATCCCAAATCGCCGCCTCAGGAATAAGAAGGATAATGCCCTAAAATCCTTTGGCTGATCCCAAGAAGCCAGGATGACTCAAGGGTCTTGAGTCACAGACCACGCAGGAAATCTCGCTCTGCTGAAAGGAGCGGCACGGAGCAAAGCTGAAATAAGGCGACTAGGGCTGGAAATGACAGCAGGCGCTTGGAAAATTCTAACAAATTTTCTCAATTGCTGGAGCTGAAACTGACCAGAAAAGTTAGAGATGAGTAACACAGACCTCAAAATCAGGCATTGTGCCTCAAAGCAGCTGCCAACTCCAAATTTAATAATCATATCTATAGCTCCAAAAGCACATTTGCTTTGCTTTGTCTCCTTGCAGCATTTCCTGCTGGTGGGTAAAAATCCCAAATTCACTACTGTGATAAAACCAGAGAAGGCTGAAGATTGGAAGAGACCTTTAAGCTACTATTAAAAGAAAAAGGGGAGGTGGGGAAAGCTCTGCCAAGACATTAGCTAAGGTTTAGCCAAATTTAGCTAGAAATTAGCACGGTATTCAACTTCTCCTTCCCTCACTCCTCTGAATATCTTGCAAATGTTGAACAGCGAATTCACAAAGTACCCTTTTGGGTTTTTGGACTTGAGACGAGTATTTCTTTAGGCAAGGGAAGAATGAAAAGTGGGATAAATATACATCTATAGGTGCAGAGTATGACAGGTTGAAAATAAGATCCCTCCAGTGCAAAGCTCCCTCCTGTGTCAGCCTTCATTTCCCTACCAGGCCAGCAGTGAAGGAGGCACTTTTAATTAAGTGCAAGATAAGTATGGAAAACTGAGTTGGAGAAACAAGGAGGAATGGGATTATTCTAATCCAATGCGACATAATTAAATGCAGGAATCTAAGGCTCTTAGTGGCACAGAACTTGTTAGAGCCTTGAAGTGGGTATTTGCACTTTATTCTGACATACTGCAGCCTCTTCATAAGAACAAAGCTTTTTCAGGAGGGATGAAGTGGTGACAGAGACGTTCGTAAATCACTTGGAGAAAGGGCAAAAAAAGCAAAAAAAACCCATAAAACAACATTACAGCAAAAGGCTGTTCCTCAAAAACACCCAGCAAAACAAAAGCAAAAAAACCCCTGGCAGCACTGACGATGACATTATTTTGAGATGTTTTTCCCCAATTGTGTCTTAATAATAATCTTCCAAGCTACCGGTCTCAGCTACCAGAAGGAAATTTGCCCTCCGCAAAGATGATTCCAGGGAATCCCTGAGGAACAGAGAAATTCAGGCATAAATGAACTCATGAAATTGCAGGTGTATTTTGTGTCTGAGCTCCAGTTTTTTGTAGGTTAGTTTTGGTAGGTTTGGGGGGGGAGGGGGCGGTCGAATGAACTTAAGTTACCCTGCAGTGACCCATGTGGCTCCCTGCGGCTCAGGGATCTGCACTTCCCAGGGGATGATGCCCTGGAGCTCACTAACTTCTCACAGGCACCAGCCCCGTCCCGCGGGTTGGTCTCCCAATACTGGCTACAATAACTACATTTAATTCCAGGTATCAAGCTGGAATTTTCCACCTGCTTCACTCACATCCTTCACTTCTCACAGAGCTTCCCCAAAACATGAGAGGTGCCTGCTGATGGAGACAATTCCAGCTTCTGCAGTAACTCGGGAGATAAGCAGGGATGGGTGTCATTGAGGGGCAGCCTTCCTCCTGCCCAGTTCCAAAAGATGCTGAGCACACCCGGCATTTTGAGGGGGGAAAGTTGTGCCAAGGCAAGGTCTGGAGTGTTTGCAGGAATAAGGTTAAATCCCAACACTACGGAGCTCATGGAACACAGCTCCCACCGTCCATACCAATGAAAAGTAATCCAATTAATTTTGTCAGTAATTCAGTACTAAACTAAATCCTGATTAGGTTAATAGAAGGACATCAGGAGTGTCTTTTCAGGGTTGGGGTTTGGGTTTTTTCCCTGTTTTGGCATTCTTTCCCTTTTAGCTGTCACCCTTGTTTTCTCTGCTCCCAAGATGGGAGAAGAGGACAAGAGGTCAAAAAAGAAATATATTAGATTTGCCCACTCTCTAAAAAATAAAAAAATACCCAACATCCCCAAGCTCTTGCCATGTTGTTTTTGGGGTTTTTTTCAGCTTCTCAGAAGAGAGAAATAGAGAGGAAAACCAGGGCATTTCTTTCCTTTTAACAGGCTCTGAGACGGAGTGGGAACACACAAAAATTTATCGTCATCCCTTTCTGGGTAATCAATACACCAGAAGAAGTGTTTCCTATCGATCCCCCAGCTCCTGTATCCTCGTCCTGGCGTCAACACCGCATCCAAGGATCCTGGGTGCTGTATAAACAGCAAATAAAAGGCAGTGTGTCTGTTGTGATCCATTGATTACCTGGCTGTAAAACCATCGGGAAGAGTTATCCGTGGGTGCCTGTCTTTTATTGCTGTCAAAGGCACGGTGCTTTGGTTAGAAGCCCCTTTGATAGCGGCAGAGATCCGATATTTAGGGAAGACAGGGCTCTGGGAATAAATACTATGGCTCATTTTAGCTGCCTGAGTATCAAACAGATTTTTTTTCTGGCAGGCTTTGTTTGCAGCATGAGGTATCGTCTGTCTCCCGCCGTGGAAAATCTCCTCTCCCCACACAGGAACAGTGAGAGGATCGCTGAGGCACTTGGCTGATCGGTGCCCATGGATGGGCACAGGGTGACAATCCAGTCTGACAATCCCTCAGCACTGCAGAGGAAGCCCCTCTCCCACGGCATCCCCACTAAAACAAACGCGGAGGTGGCTCCGAGGCTGCCTGGACACGTGGATGTGGGCAAGGGAGAGACCACGCCTGAATTCAGGTATTTAAACTGCTCTCCCTCCTCCCGGCTGGCCAGAGCCCCCGCCCCAGACACGAGAAACCAGCTGGAATGTACCCAGGACTATTAGAAAAAAAGAGGGCAAAAATGATCTCAAAAGAGGACTTTTCCTCCACTCCGCTTTCCTGGGGTCCTCTCCTGGTAAAGCCAGTTCAGCTCTCCAGGAAGGCTGATGCAAAAGGGCAATAACTCTTCTTTCCCACCTTTCAGAGCTTAAATATTCTCAGTAGCAAGGAACTGTGTCTTCTGCCCTAACCGAATTTATTCAGGTTCAAATACTTTTTTATTTTTATGAACTGTGTATTTTAACTCCACCTCGTGTAAGACGAGAGAGGCAGCAGTAAGGAAAGCAGAGAAGCAAAGCTGAAGAGCCCCACGCACCTTCTCCCCTCCCGGCGAGCAGCCCCGCAGTGCCACCTTGCTCATTTGTGTGGCAGCAGCTCCAGGCAGGGCAGAGCTGGATCATTTCCCTCCTGACTCACACACATCACTCCCCATAACGTACAAATGCGTCAAAAAAACCCCAAAACAATAAAACAAACCCACCCCAACTCCCCCTAAAAGGCACTTTTGCACCGTCCAGCCCTGGTGCAGACAAACTTTTCCATCCCAGCCTAGGGAACTGGCTTCCTGGGCAGTATCCCCGGGATTATAAAGCTCTCCGGTGCTGCCACCCATCAGCTTTGCCCCTGTTAACCTGTGAGAGGAGAGGGCTAAAGGTACCCAGGGGACTCTCAGAGAGTTCCTGAGAGTAGCCTTTATACACTCCTAAAATAAATTAATGTTCCAGGGCAGCAGGGCAGAGCTGCCCCGGGCAGTTTATGCCCTAAAATCTTGCCAGGAGCAGGCTCTGTGCGTTCTCCAGGCGTGAAATGTGCTGGTTTACGGACTTGCAGCTCCCTCCAGGCTCGGAACCCTCCTGCCACCCTGCCCAAAAAGCCACCACCCCGCAGCTGCAGGTGGTCACGTGCCCCCCTTGGGGACAAAGTTGACACAAGTCACTGAAACGCTGCCCACAGCGATGCTGGCAGCCAGTGCCAACCTGAGGTTACCTGCAACAACCTGCTCCTGCTCCGGGACCCTGCGGATGCGCTCAGCAAAACCAACCCGAAGGGCACAAAAGATGTGCCCAAATGTCTCCTGCTGAAAGATTGCTCCTAGTGGGAAGGTCAGTTCTCCACGGCAGTGCTAGAGAGGAGAGAGAACTTTTTAATGCCCTTAAAAAAAAAATTCCACGAGCAGGAAAGCAACAAAATCCTGAAGCTTGCTTAACAAAAGGCTGTTCCTGGATGATACAGCATTAAATTGGTGAACTTTAAGGTAGCTAAAGAATATTAATATACAACCCGAGGACCACAAACGTATCTATGCACTCCTTACCCGCCCACAAATAAAGCAGCAAAGCTTGGGGGCAAAAAATCTGGAAGAAATCCAGAGAAGTATTCTGGCTATAAGCTGCAATCCAAAGAAGATTCTTGGATAATGAATTAATTAGAATTAAATTACTGAATATAGGTTTTTAAATTTTTTTTCCTTTTTAATTCCTTAAGCCCAAAGCTGTCATAAAGCCTATGACACTGCAGTGCCTGGAATACTTATAAGCTGCCAAGGAGCGAACCTGCCTTTATTTTTTATGGATTAATTCTGTGGTGCCGGGCAGGAGGCTTTGCTCTTGTAGGGCCACCTGCTAATCTCATTATAAAATGTCTTGTAGCGAGTCAGAAACTGTGATAAACCACCCAGTGATGCTGCACAGGTACAGAGAGTGTTTGCAGAGCTGCTGTCAGACACGGTGAACCTCGTCGTGCTCTCCTGGCTCACCTCCTGACAGGCAGTGATGGGCACTTTATCAGTGTGATGAAAACAGGACCCACCCCCCACAGCCCCCTGAGAGCCTGTTCACACCCCAAAATAGCCACAGAACTGCATTTTTTATGGGGACACTGCAGAGCCCTTTGACATCAGCGCTGGGGCAGTGCCCTGATCGCTTCTGCTCTGCCCTGCCCTGGGGAGAAGTTTGCCTGAATCCTCATAAATCCCAGGAGCTTGGAGCAGCACTGCTGGAACAGACCAAGCCTCTAAGTCACCCTCCTGCCTCGGCTCCTGGCTCCTGCAGGCTGAGCAGACCCAGAACCTGCTATTGAGTCTCCCCTTTTGTCCTCCAGCAGTAAGCCAAAACCAAAATCAGCATTTACCACGCTCCCCCTCTCCCTGCCCTAGTAAGAACTTCCTCAGGCTTGTTTGCTCTCTGATCCAGCAGAAATTGAAGAGGGGCTCTGAAAACAAAGTCACCTTTGTGGCACCTGTCAGCAGAGTTTATTATTGTTTCCATCCTGATGGCTGTCGAGATAAAAGGAGGAGTTCTTTCAGATCACACAATGGATGTAATTTAATAAGTGATCAACGTTGTGGTGAGTGAGCAAAGAACTCGTCCTGTTCTTCTCCTCCCTTTCCTCTGTGGTCAAGTTCTTTGTCTCTCATCCCTCATAATTCCCAGTGTTCATTCTTGTCTGGCCGGGGAGCAAACAGGAAGTGCTGGGTAGAGCCGTCCCCCTTGTCCCCCACTGTGGCCACAGTGGATGGTTTAGTGCCTACCTGAATCAGGAGCTCTTCTGGAAAACAAAAATGATTTTCTGGAAAAAAAAAAAGAGGTTTGCACATGTATTTTCCTTCTAATTAGTAATTTTATCTCTTTCTTGATCTATCTCTGCAATAAAAACCTGCAGTATCTGGCATCCTCCTGTGAGAAGGATCTCATGACCTGGTTTTTTAGCATCATCTGAGACCCTTCACCCCCAGAAATGAAACAATAAACCCCATTTTAGCCTCCCCACTGGAGGAAGCCAAGTGCTGACAGTTCAGCTGTGTGTGTAAATCACAAGAGCAATGGGACGGAGACAAGCACCGGGAGATTTACAGCTGCAACAGCAGCACCCACGCAGCTCCAGGGCTCCCATTTTCCACCCCGACCCAAACACCATCTGCCTTTGCCAGAGCCTGGGAGAGCAGGGTGTGACCAGGTCTGCTCCTCTGTATCCTGCCACCTCATAAAACACGCCTGAAAAAGAGCTCCCTGAATTTCTCACCAGGTTTCCTCACTTGGGGGGTTTCCCAACCCCGATGTACCTTATCCAAAGGTGCATTTTGTCCCCAAGGCCTCCGTGAACAGATCCAGCAGCAGGAAAGCACTGCCGACATTCCACGGTAACGCTTCAGTAGTGGGAAAGTTACGAAGGTCTGAAGGTAACTGAACTATTACCCAGCAAATCGGGGACGGCACAAGCAGCTGAACTCCTGAGGAGCTGCAAAGGTAACCCGGGACAGCGAGCAGCCAAACGCCACCGCTCCACGGCAACAGGGAAGAGCCTCCCACCCCCACAGGTCTGCTGCTGGATGTGTCAATATTGTGAGAGATGGGTAAATTGTTCCCTGAATAAAACCAGCTACCTTGGCTTCTGCTGAGCAGGCCCTGGGGAGGTTCCCTCCTACCCGGCAGCCGCTGGCTGAGACCAGCTGGGCTTTCGGGTGGAAGCTGCTGCCAAACCATAGAATCCTGGAATGGTTTGGGTTGGAGGGGACCTCAAACATCATCCAGTCCCAACCCCCTGCCATGGGCAGGGACACCACCCACCATCCCAGGTTGCTCCAAGCCCTGTCCAGCCTAGCCTTGGACACTTCCAGGGATCCAGGGGCAGCCACGGCTTCTCCGGGCAACCTGTGCCAGGGCCTGCCCACCCTCACAGGGAGGAATGAGATGATGCAGCTCAGGACAGGGTTGGATCTCTGACTTTCCTTCTTTTCCCTCCTGCAGGGCCAGGCACGCCCCAGGCTCCCCACACGCCGTCCCGTGGCTCTGCCAGCTCCTAACGGATCCCCTCGGGCCGCAGATGATTCCCATTCATGGCAACGCGGCGGGGCCAATTTTGGAATCATTTTGGGCACTGTAATACTTTGTTCTGTAAATGTTTACCTGGCACACATCAGTCTGTTCACTCCCAGCACGCCGGGAGAGCAATCTGCATGGGAATGAAAGGGAAATGGAGACAGGCTCTGCTGTACAGATGCTCACAAAATTGCCAGAGCTTTGGATCCAGACACTCGGAAGACATCGCATCGTTCCCCTGGTTTATCTCGTGTTGTTCCAGCCAGAGAAAATAAAACCTTAAATAATTCCATCATTTTTGATGTCCGGCCTTTTATGAATTCCAAGGGACATTTGTGGGAACGCTTCCCACTCAGCTTCTAATTTGATGGAGGTTATTTGAAACACGTTGAATTTGATTTTTCTCCCTTTTCAGATAAAACAGCCCCTCCAGGAGGACGTGAAAATAAATAGCAAGCAAGGGAGATGAGCAGGAAACCTTCACTCACAAGGTAAAGATAGGATTTTTGCACGCTATCATCTTTTTTTCCTATGGAATGACGAGTTCTGCAGCAGGTGTAAGTGCATGAGGAATATTCCTTGTTTGAATCCCTCTGTTAATTTAACTCTCAGAGTCCAGGGCTGGCAGATTTAACCTGCTTTGCTCCCTCACCCTGACTGCAGAGACAATCCCTGCAGGGACATAAACACCGGTGGCCTTGGCAGGTCTGAGCTGTGCCGAGGATGGGATGAGGCGGAACAAAGCAGGAGAGTCCCCGGAGGAGACAGAGCGCCGCTCTCACTCGTGAGCATGGAGGCAATTCCAATCCCGTTAGCTCCAGCAGACAGAACCTCTCCCGAGGCCACGGGAAGGAAGTTCTGCTCTAAAGGAGACAGACACGCTTGGGACCATGGGAATAAAAGTCTAGGCTCTGGAGGGACACAGCTCTTCTAAAGCCAGGGAAATGAGGCAGGGACACCTTCCACTAGACCAGGTTGCTCCAGGCCCTGACCAACCTGGCCTTGGACACTCCCAGGGATGCTACAGCAAGAGTCCTGCCTGTAAAGGACCATGTTGTAGGCAATGCTTGTGCTTCCTTTCTTCTCACTGTCTCACCTCATGCATGCATGTTGCCCTGGTTTTTTCAGCCTTCTGATGTTTACCTTCGGGAAATTCTTTTCTCACGCATTTTCTGTAAACAATAGAGTGTTTACATCCTTTCGTGGAGGAGGAGTTCTCTTGATGGACACCTGTCTTGACCAATGTGATTGGAGAGGTGTTGACTTTGCTTACCAAGCAGTTGGTTTGCTTAATATACTACAGAATGGAGTCAGTGATGTAATAAAGTAGTTCTCTTAGTTGAACCCGGGTCAGAGTTCATGCAGTGTTTTTAGCGTGGCAAGTGTGACACATGCACATGATCATTCCCCAAAAACCTGGAGAAAGCACGTCAAAGCATTTTCCACAGAACCACGAAATCAGCGAAAGGGTTTCAATCCCTACTTCTCACAAAAGCTCTCGATGACAAGGGAGTTTGTTTCCCTAAGTGGGTCCATTGCCTATCGATGGCGAGGGCTTTGCAGCCCCCCAGGAGCGTGCTGGCCACCATCTCAGCTCCCACGGCTCCTCCCTGGCTCTGTTGTCTCCCACACAGCGCTCCGAAGACGGACAAAGCACACGCAGGGAACCTCGCAGGGACAATCTACATACGGTATACGTCCATGGGATTTATAATTAAGGTGCTTCAGACAATGCATAAATAAGGTTACTCATTCTTTGCACCAAAGTTCAACAATTTGGTCAAAAACATGTGGTTTCGGGTGCATCTTCTGTAGCACAACCCACAGCTTACTCGGCATGACGCTTCCTTGGGATTGAATTCAAATGTAAAGATTGATTCTGGTTTAATCTTCAGGGCACACAGGAAAAGGGGAAAACCAGTAACCTATGTTAAGCCCTCATTATCCGTAGATTTGAATAAGTTCTTAATATATCTAGAGAGCAATGGAAGAACATTTTAACAGAAATTTTTCCATCTGCTCTACTGGGAAGCAACAGCAATTAATTTTGAAAATATTTATGAATTTTGCTTTGCAATCACTCTGTGTTTTGGAATTATTTGTAAGCTACTCACTTCTGTAAATATTTATTCTTAGAGATGGTGATTTGGCTATCCATTAAAAAAAAAATTACTTTTCCTCATTTGTGCAGCCACTCTAAAAACAAAATCTCTTCAGAGAGGGAATCCCAGCACAGTTTGTGTTGGAAGGGACCTTCAAGATCATCCTGTTCCCAGCCCCTGCCGTGGGCAGGGACACCTTCCACTATCCCAGGTCGCTCCAAGCTCCATCCAGCCTGGCCTGGGACACTTCCAGGGATGGGGCACAGAGGGAATAACAGGCTTCCTTGTTTTTACCCTGGGTCTCATCAGGCGCTGTCCCATCTGCTCAGCTCAGAAACTGGAAATTGACATGTTCACCACGCTGCTCCCAGTGCCCTCAGAGACAGGGAAGAAGGGAAAAGCCGAACTCGGAACCATTTGTCCTGTTCTGGTACCTTCAGTAAAGACATCCAGAATTTAGACAGTGATCCGATGCAGAGTACCCTTGTTGAGTTCAGATGGAAGAGCCCTGATTAATGAGGATAACACACTGAGAAGTAGAGGAATTTCTCTTTACCCTAAGCCAACAGCTAGGCTTCTCCCCAGGATACACAGCCCTGCAGGTGCTGAATGTTCCCTAAGACACTCGGGGCACTGCTGGAAGTATCCAGCAGGCTTTGCTGTGGGCAGTGACGTTTGCCAGCAGGGCAGTCCCGCTCCCATCCCGTTTATTCCAGAGGGATGCTTTGCCAGGGTTTCACTGCCCCCGTGGGGCCCCTGACAAGCGAACAGGCTCTGGAGGGAGAGCAGCGGGAAGCGTCCCGCAGCCCCTCGCTCTCTGCAGTTCCCACTTCCAGGCACGCTGAGGCCTGGCAATGAGGCGGACTGTCATCCTTCTGTCACTGCTCCGTCAGCTGCCTCCGGGGAATTGCAATCAGACGGAAAGCACAGCTCCCACCAGCCGGCATCGGCATCACCCTCCTCCTGCCTGACAGCAAATCCTCAGATCTTCCATGCGGGTTGATTATCCCTATCAGAGGAGTCTCTGTCGTGCAGGCAGTGATCCAGGGAGCAGGAGGGATGAGGTGACACTCCAGGGGATGGTGGCAGGCTGGGGAATGAGCTGTGGGTCAGTGCACGGGGCATGTCTGTCCTCATTTGTACACAAGCTTTGACTTTCGGTTTTGGCCACTTAATTTCTCTGCAAATAAAGGCACTGACTGAAGGCACTCCAGGTGTCAATCCCGACTGTCAAACAGCTACTCCACTGCAACAACCCCAGCAGTGACCAGTGCTGTGGGCTCCAAGGCCAGGCTGGATGGGGCTTGGAGCAACCTGGTCTAGTGGAAGGTGTCCTTGACCATGACCACGGCAGGGGTTGGAACAAGACGTGATTTAAAACTCCTTCCAACCCACACCAGCCCAGGACTTTGGGATCTCACAACAAAAAGCTTTAGACCCCATTCCAAGAAGAACTGCAAATATGAGTTCAGGCATGTAATATTCCCCACAAAGGCACGTACCTCCTGGTGTTTTAACCAATCCTCCCCAAAACCCTCAGGTACTTTGCCAGAAACAGACTGTGAGGCCACCAGACTGCCCTGGAGCACATGGAGTGGCTGTGGAATGCGCTAAAGCAACAGGAAACCAGCTGCAATATCTGAAATTCCGGTCGCCTTGGGAGACCTGCCCAAGCACTCCGCCTCGGAGCTCCCGCCTCATCCATCGTGCAGGCCTTGTCTACAAGGCAGCACTTGGGGCAGATGAAAATCTCTGACGCCGTTTTCCTTTCAAGAGCACCATGCATCCTGAGCAAATGAACCTTGTTCCTACAATCTGTCTGCTCCGGCTCCAGGATGTGGCAGAACGCTTTGTAAACGGGGACGTGACCAAAACCATCTTCCCCATTCCCTCAGCCACCGACACCCCCAGGCTCCCCCTCCTCGGGCAGCACGACACCTACAGCCCGTGTCTGGATTTATTTATGTGCCAACTGCCTTTCCTGGTACACCTTGTGTGGGAGGAAGAGCGATCGGAATGACTGCTGAAATTGAGGAGCACAGTCCATTCCACTTCTTTGTTATAATCGGGAATTCTGACAAGTCATTTTCCCCCAAGCTTCTGGCTGGTAAAATGATTTAAGACATCAGGATTTCAGTCAAGCAGGGTAAGAAAGGCTTTTTCCCAGCCTGGAGCAACGGCCAGCACCGCCCCTCTGCATCGCTGTTTATTGTACACCTCATTTACTCTGATCTACAGCTAATACTGAACCAAAGCTCAAAGCCTGTGAAAGTCACAGTTCCCTACACGGGCAAGGCAAATTTGGCTTATCAGAAGCACGTCCTTCATCCCTATCCAGCAGCATTCCACCTGGGCTATCCTTGCCTCCCTTCCTAAAACTTTGGCTCTTACACTATTTCTTCTCCTACCTACAGATGAAAAGGCTTAGAGCAGGACATTTCATGTATTTATCCTTCCTGAAGATGAAAAAGTGGCATTATTCCCTGTGCCACTTGGATAACACCTTCATTTCTCCAAGGCTTTTCTCCAGCCACATCAGCTCCCACACTCTTTAATCTCCTCCCTGTAACTTTTCCACAAGTTTTGTCTGTGCCACAGGGGATTTCTTGCTTCTTTGCGCATCTTCATAAACCGGATGTGTCCGCAGCAGTGGAACTTCAGTAAACACAAGGGAGAATGACAAGGCTGCAAACCCCTGTGCTTAATTTCACAGTCCAGTTCCCCGACATGGAAGACAGCCCTGGCTCCCTCCTGCATCCTCCAGCCTCACAGGCCTATGATGTTCAGCAATTTATATTCATCAACCACCTGACACACATTTTTATGGATTAAACTTCCAGCCTGGAGCCTATTAAAACATCAACAGACAATGCAAAAGTTATTAAAAGCTCTAAACCCCTCCTCTGTCACTGCAGGTAACCAACATCCTTTAACAGTGGTTTAATACACACACAGGGTACCTGCACGTGAAACATTTGGGATTCGCTTCAGAACCATGAGGATTTGGGGAATACCTCCACTGGAAGCAGCTGCAGCAGGAGAATCTGGTCCCCTGTGTTTCCTGTATCTTTTCTATCCTCTCCCAGATGCCACCACGGAGCTGCAGCTTTGCAGCTCCCACCTTTGCAGGGCGGTTTTGCTAACAATCTAAATGCCGCTGTGAGTGGAAGGCAGCCCCTAGAGCTTCCGGCCATCCCCAGGATATGTTTTCATCTCCTCTGCAGTAATTTTTCATATATATCTGTATCTATCTATATATGCAGTCAAATGGCACGGCCTGGTACAGGTACATATCCCACCGTATTAAGGAAGCCTGAAGCAAACAGCATTGCTAGAACAAAGGCACGTACTTACGAACAGAATCAGGAGGAAATAGGTCCTGAGGGGAATCACAGGAATCATCCCACAGTATACTGCACTGACATGGCACCGTGGATTGGACACGGCTTACATGGAAATAGAAGTTGGAATTCAACTCCTTCACTTCTCTGAGGGGCTGGTTCATCTCTGCTGATGAAACAAGACCGGAGGTGTTCAAGCTATAAAACCTGGGGTTCCTTTCCCCGATTTGTGGATTGAAATGCATCTGAAATCTCAGAAGAATCATTCCCGTGAGGGGCAAGGTCAAGCCAAGCACAATTCCTTTTCAGCCTTTCAAGCACTAACTTGCTTTTTAATTTCTTTTTAAGCTATTGCAGACTCCATTTGGGTTGAAGATGGATGTCAGAGCAAAGCCATTAAACAATGCCAAGGATGCTCTGAACAACCTCCAAAGTCGGCTTGAGGAGGTCAGGGTGTTAATTCATCAGGAACAACATTATTTGTGATATCTGCTGATTTCCACTCTGCGACTCATTTGCACCTTTCCTGAGTTAGGGATGCACTGAGGAAAGGAATACACTGAAATCTTAAACTAGCAGCTACTCTTCAGTACTCAGTAACTGATTATGCAATTTATTCCATACAACCAACACGAATCTAGAAAGGGAAAATGTGTGCAGAAAATGTGCTCATTTCCCACCAAATCCCTCCATTAAAAAACCAGGGGTTTAAAAACATTCCCAATCCTCGAATTTATCTTTGAGAGAGAGGAGGCAGCATAATCAAGGGGTAAGACATGACCTTGCAGACTGTAAAATTATCCCTGCCCAAGGTCACCCTTGTTTGGCAAGGCTGAGATGAGAGAAACTGCTGCCTTGGGGTTACATGTGCACACATGGATGTTATTCTCACATCCAAAATAAACCCCTGCCTGCCCATTCCAGCTACAATTTTATATCACAGTTCCCTGCCATCACTGACTTTTCACAGCTGCATTTACATCCAGATTTTCTTTCTCTCCGATTTAAAGCTGTGGAGTGGCAGTAGATTAGGGAAACAAGGCCCGTCCTCGGCACAGTGCAGGGGCTGCAGTTTCATCCCGGGATGGGGCTGCTCCACTGCAATCCCGCCTTTGTGCTGGGGGCACCAACGGGAACGTCTCCCCCGTCCCTGAACCAGCCCCTTGTGTTCAGCTACAGACGGCACTCGGCGCTATCCAGCTCCTCGCGTCTCCGAAGGCACCGGGAAGGAAAGCCGGGGCAGGGCAGGAGCAGGATCCACCCACAGCAGCAGGCAGTGTGACTCAGTCCCCTGACTTCCACTTCAGCAGTAGTGGCACCCTTCAAGCCTGCAATTAGTATTTGCCAGGGAGATTTCCTGTAAAATAGAGTAATTTCCCACTCTCCTAAGGAAAAATAAACATTACCCTTCTCTTTCCCCAGCCTTCAATCCGAAAGCCCTGCATATTCGTGGCCGTGACTCTTGCTCCTGATGGCAGAGGCCTGGTTCTGCCCTCAGAGCCTTGCACAACCCAGAAGATGTAAATATGGGGGATATTAGTGGGTAAATACCTCTCCTAAACCACAGGGATCCTTTGGGACAAGGGTAAAACATGGAAGACTCCACTTGATTTATTATAGAGATCAAGGAATAGGGATAAGGAAAAGGATACTGCAGAAAGGCTCAAATCCCAACTGCATTATCTAATAATAATTTATAATAAAGAACACGTAACATCCAATAAAATCCCTACCCAGGGAGGCAGCTGCAGCTCTCTAGGAGATGCCAAAAATGTCGCTGTGCTTCCCTTCTTTTGTTGTTTTCTTTTTGGGGGGAGATATTTCTTTGTTGATGAGGGTTTTCTGAAGGTCGCACAGCCCCAAGGGGCAACAGAAAAACACTTTTCCCAAGAAGCAGGATGCTCCTTCCCGGCTTGCCGGGATCGTGACGCCAGGTGGCAGCACAGCCCCAGCCACGGACTGCAGCGGGACGAAGTGGGGGATTGGAAAACGGGAGGAAAGAAAGATGAAAAGGGAAAAAAAAAGCGGTGGATGTCTAACAGGCTGTCTGCAGGCAAAGCAGCTCTGCTGCGGGAACAGCTCCAGTGGGATGCTCCAGCTTCCAGCCCTGGGAAAAAGCAGCCCAAGTTGCCAAAGGGCTGGCACAGAGGACGGGGATACATGGACACAGATGCGGGATGCTGACACATAACAGGGATGCACGCATTTGTTATTCCTCCTCAACAGCACAAAAATCATCTTATTTTTAAGCAGAAACACACATTACTGTAAATTTCAACTAATGCCATAAACTTTGGGATGTCAAGTTAAAACATCAGCCAGGCTGAGCAGCAGATTTTGGGTTGGTTTAGGCCTTTTAAGGGCAAAATAGCACACCTTCTGAGGAAAGCCACACTTTGAAACAGATAGTGAGAAGCAAAGGTGATGCTGCGAAACACAGAGATATTTCCCAACCCAGAAATGCCCAGAAGTGAAGTGGAAAGGGTTTTCCCGTCCACATGTGAGCCAGGAGGTGCTTGGTTGCAAGTTTATCAAGCTCCAGGGTAAAACTACGCAGCATTTTCTTCCTGTGATACAATCAGAAAGCTACCAGCCTAAATCACAGAATGAATCACGGAATTACTGAACGGTTTGGGTGGGAGGAGACCATAAAGCCCATCTGATTCTAACTCCTGCCATGGGCAGGGACACCTTCCACTAGACCGAGCTGCTCCAAGCCCCATCCAACCTGGCCTTGGACACCTCCATATTCTCGTGGCCAACTCTCCCTGTACCTTTCCGTTTTTGCCTCACAGAACAATTCTTTGGCTAAAATCCCTTCCCAGGCCCTTTTCCCCGCCCCCTCAGTTCTGTGTAAGCACAGCTCCTCCCAGCCTTTGTCTGTGCAGGACCGAACGAGCTGGGAATTGGCCTTTCCTTCCCTGAAATCGATACCTCCGGTGCCAACAAACCGAGGGGGTCAGGGACCCCAGAGAGCAGCACCCGAACAACTGAGTGCTGGAGCAGCCTGTCCAAAGAGGGGCTGGTCAGAGACTCCTTCCCTGGGGATATTCAAAACCATCTGGACATAATGCTCTGGGGACGGCAACTCCTGTCGAGCAGGGATTTTTCTGGGAGGTGGCTGTGTCTTCTTCATATTTGTCACGGAGTGAGGCAAAGCATTAGGAGAAAAATGCAAATAAAGGCAGTGAGGAGAGTGAGGAGGCAGCAGTGCTTCAGTAGTTATGGGAATATTGGTGTTCAGCTCAACTTCCCCAAAAATGTCAACAAGAACTGTACAGGCTCGCATGACCGGTCCCTTGCCATGGATAATAATCTCTCACACCACACCTGGCATACCTTTCCATGGCCCTGCACTGGGCAGGGTCTGCTAAGTCTTCTCACACAGCTCCAGCCCTGAGAACCAGTTATTCTCTACCAGGAAGCTTCTGAAGCATGCAGATTCCAGAGGCTGAAGGAACTCTCCCTTGGCACCCAGGCTGTCCACTGACACCGAAGGGGGGCTACAACCTGGCCTCCATTTTACACAGATCATGGTGGGTCAGCTAATTCAGCCTCAAATATAGTTCAGACTGAGTTTCTAGGCTAAAGGCTTGAGAAATCAGCCTTTAAAGAGTGACCAGAATTATACACTGCTTAAATCCCTCCAGCCTGAACACTGTATTTTAACTTGGCCTGAACAGCTGCCCTCTGGTTGCCACCCACACAGCTCCTTTCTTCCCTACTCCCATAACTGGGATATAAACCATGTTCTCAGTCGAGGTGTGAGAAAAGGGATCTCCCACCCCAACATCCCCACCTTGAGGGCTCCTGCATGGCCCAGGGCACTTGCCTTCTCCTGCAGCCCAGCCAGGAGCACAAGAGAGGGATGTGAGAGGGCAGGATAGGCCCCTACACAGAACATCACCCAAGATCAACCAGCAAGTGGTGGGAGTAGTCCTTCCTGTCCTGGAGCAGAATGGAGAAAACCTCAGAGCACTGAAGACAACCATTGAATAGCCTGGCCAGAGGAAGGCCACAGGGTTGCCTTTCAGGCAGGGCGATGACCTTAAAAAGGTGCAAGGTCACAGCGGGAGCATGAGGCAGAGCAGACACCCAGTGCCATGGCGGGGGGAGAACAACACACTGCCCCCAGATGAGTTGCTGAGAGATTCCACAAATTCCTCATGCCATAGGACAGATATAAAGGAGAAGGTCACACATTTGCCCTCCCTCCCCCCTCAAGAATTGCCTCTGCGTTTTCTCTGTGCCAACACACCGAGGAGTGCCTCACCAGGGACGCCACCCCACCCAGGTGGACATGTGGTGACTCCTATGACACAAATAAGAGCGTCCAGCTAGCTTTCCCAACCTTTCCTCCCACACCCAGGAAAAGCAGGACTGCCCAGAAACTGTCCATAACAGCACATCTGGTGAAATGGTTTGGGTCTGTGCAAGACTTCCTGAGGATGAAGAAATGATCTAAGAAACTAGTAGCAAGAAAGCTGGCCACAGGTCTGGAAATGATAACCTGCCCTAAAGTTGGTCTTACGTTATTTGATCAGTGATGACAGTTTGTTACTTCTAAAAAGTTGTTTTACCTATAATGTTACTTTAACCCTCATAGCTAAAAGCTTTTACACCCCTCCCCTTAATTTTACACAGCAATCCCATCAGTTTCCCGTGCATAGACTGCAATGTTTCCAATTGTTACCTTGAGATGCTCTTCTCTTTACATCCACTAAATGGGCACTTAAAACACAAACAACAAAGAAAAATAAAATTAAAGAAGCAGACGAATCTTTCAGGAATCTCAAGTGTCACACACAGGTGTGGATTAGTTTGCCTTTTCAGGAAAAGCAAGGAGTGACACAGTCCTGCTCCTCACTACATGTCATTCCTCACCCCCTGGTTTCTTCACTGCTCCATCTGCTGTTGTGAGGCTGCTCTGAAAGAGACAAACAAACAGGGAATGACCTCAGGTTTATTCCCATGGGGTTGTTTTTTACCTGGATCTTCTCACCTGGTTTCTTTGTGGTGCACCTCCACGAAAAGGAGATGTGTCTGCAAAAACGAGGAGCCATTTGCAGTCCAGGGCAGGAGGGGTGGCCAGCGGGAATGAGTCTTTAAAAAAGACTGGATGAAGCTCTTGTACCTGAGTAACATGAGCAATGGGATCCAGGGAAAAAACTATGCCCCTTGCTGTACCCAACCATCAATCACACTCCAAGTTCTTCTCATGTCAGCTAAAAATGAATGGGAAAAAAAAAACCCTCAAGCGTTTTTTCCAGTAAAAGTAACGCAGATTTTAATTCATGCGTCTCCTCGTCACGCTTTTCTCAGCGCCACCAAAAGACCCAACACTGCACCTTTTCCCAGACCAGAGGCTGCAGAACAAAAAACAACAAAAAGGAAAAGCTAAATAAACACTTCTTTCATCAAGAAGCTCATGGGTGAGGCTTGAAGCGTTGAAAGGTCTTATCTGCAGTGAAATCCAATGACCAAACTTAAATCTTGGCCTTGGAAATGTTCCCTGGGGTGAGGCTACCTCCACCCAAGAGCCAACAGAGCCCAGGCAGGACATATGGGATACACAGAAGCTTTCCATACCAGCAGAACACAGAGCTATGGGAACTGCTTCTGGCAGTTACGGTGTCCCCAGGTGAGTTATCCTGGAAAGCAGAAGCAGGACGGCAGGCAAATGCCAAGGGGGCCTTGGGGAAAAGTGGGAAATCAACACTTGGCAAGCTCAGAAAACACACAGTAAAAATGCTGCTGAGAAAGGCTGATGTACCAGAAAGGGAAGATACAGAAACATTTAGAAATAGATACATAAAAAAGCACGGCACAACAGAGTAGAACTGCATACAAATATAGGCAAACGTGTCAGTTCCTTACAGAATGCTGTATTCTCTACATATATACTTGCTGTCTCTACTAAGTTTTCCTCAGTGGGCATCTCCTAGAGCTGAAAACTCTTATCCTTGCTGTAAATCTCACAGGAGCAGAAAACGGGAATTTAGTCAAAGCCTCTATCTGAGATTATCAGGTATCTGCTGCTTCATTTCAAGAAGCAAAGAGTTGTTTGTGTTTAGAATGAGAACTACTTCTTCCCATCAGGCTGTCACAGGAGTTCAGTGCATCTTCTTGCAGTGAGTTTGGAAAATCACCAGGTGAGCTTTGGGGAGCACAAGTAACACAGAGACATCCTAGAGGATGCCAACATCTCTAAGCCAACTGCAGCTCTTGACCTACCAGCCCCTTAAGTCCAAGCATCCTCCTGACCTCTGCCCCTTCTAGTTTCGAACACCTGCTCTAATTCTGCAGTTTGTCGTAACACCAGCACACACAAACACATAAAATGCTGCTTGTATCTCTCCCAGGTTAATTATTACACTGCACAGCCCAGCTGGTGCAACACCGTGTCAGGAGGAGCAGGACAAGGAATTCCTCCTGATGTGGAAAGAAACATCTCATTGTCACCTCCAGCCTTCCGGGACTTCCCACTCCCAGCTTCACCCCTTTGTTTTCCAGAATCCAAGATTCTCTATAAAAGAGAACACTGTCTATATTTATGTATATGTGTATTCAGCTACACTTCTTGAAAGTAACTTCCCCATTTTATGAGATCTGGCAAGATTTTTTCCCCTTACAAACTAGTAGATACTAAATTAAAATATTGACTGTTAGCTTGTTCTAAGTGCTTCTTAAGTATATAGGAATGTAGTAAAACATTTATAATAATATAAAGCTCTAGTAAAATCTGATCACTGCACAACAAAATCACAAGGTAAACAAGTTGAACAGACGCACAGTAAAGTAACTCTGTCTCCACTACTGTCAGTACAGAAGTGTACAAATTGAGATTATTTCAGTCTCTTAATCTGGAATAAAAATGTCTATAGGTATTCCCTGCATTAAGAGTATTTGGCTGCCAAAAATCTTGGTACTCATCTGCAAAAGTCGAAGTCTATGTTGTTTCCTGCCTCAGTAGCTATTCCCCACCAGTTCTAACTCCCAGAGATACCATTATTTATTAAAATAGAATTATACTGACACTTAATAATTTGTGCTCTATGCAGTGCAATTCTGCTAAGTCAGTGCTTCTGTCTTCCACAGACCAGCACTCCTAAACCTATGGAAGGTTGGTGTTTGTGCCTCAAAAACCCACCTGCACATTCTTCAATTCCAGCCCATGCTGTTCTTTTAAGGAGCAATTCCTGAACCGGCTCAGTAACAACTCAAGGAAGCATTAGCATTCCTGATCTGTTCACTTCCTTAACTACTGCTTAATACCTCAGCAGTAGAAGCCTCATGTCCCTTAACAATTGGATGCTTCTATCCCCTACTCTAATAGAAAATTCCAGATGAGGAATTCCCAAGATTTTCCTAAATACTCTTCGACCTTCCATCCCCTCAATGTATGAGGAACACAGTCCTTTCCATCCAATTTTTGTTTCATTACAGAGTAACCAGGAACGCCCAAGTAGTGTTTTGTAATTTTACAGTGAAATGATAGTCAAACAGAAGCCAGCAAATGCTGAGAAAACACACACCTCTCCATAAATAAATCAGGTTCGTAGCTTTCAAAAGGTGTCATTTTCATTAGGATAAGGCCCAACTGTGGCATTTTCCAATCCGTGGCAGAGCACTGTCTTGGAAAACGAATTCAGTTTCTTTTAAGTGTCTTCTCTGCTCAATGCATAATAAACTCATATTGATCAGAGGGGTGACTAAAGCCTCAGCCCTGATACTGTGATGCAGTCTGGAGATCCACATGTATTTTTAAACCCTTTTTTAACATTCCTTCAGGCATCTGGCTCATTTCAGCACTGGCTGGGCACCAACAGCAATCACTGCTCGATTCTGTGTCTGAAACACAGGAACAATTTGCTTGCTGTGGCAAACAGGGGATTGAAATAACCATGGTAACAGCTCGTGCTTGAAATTAGAAGAAAGTTGAAACGCAACAGGTATTTCTAGAGATGAGGTGGATGAGACTCATCAGGAATTTTGCAATATAATTGATGCAGTAACTGCCTCTTCTTGCAAAAGAATTGCAGCATGCTTGTACCTACAGAGACGAGAAAGAAATTCATCATCTCCTCTAACATCACTGTGAAAAACCTTTCAGCCGTGCTTTTGAAGTAATGTGTTCACCACGTACAGGAAAACAACGAAACAGAAACCACTGTGCCAGGTACGTCCACCAACTTAAAAAAATATGAATTGCTTTCAAGAAACGTAATTAACCATTTGCTCTTTCAATTTGAAACTCCTGAAGGAAACCGATCTACACTTGCAAAAACCAGCAATATTTTTGATTTCAAACACACATCACACACCACAGTAAATACTGAGAAGAAAAGTTGTGTGTATCCCAATAAGCATCCACATTTATGTACACGGTGAATACTTTGAGACAACCAGCATTCAACTGAACAAAAATATACTTCCAACAACAGAATTTCTCTATTAAATCCATGTTTATTGCTTAAGTTTTATCACAGTGGAGATTAAATTATGCTTAATCATCCGGTCAGTGCTTTTGTACCTTCTTTAATGCCAAAAAACCCCCACATTCTAAACCAAGTCATTCATACACTCGAAGTCTTCTCACCATCCCACCATTCATCGCCTCTGTGTGCTCCTGTAGTTGCCACGGGCTGTGAGATTGTAAAAAGGTATAGCTAAGAGGCTTATATTTATAATACCATTTTTCTTCAAGTATTCAGAGAGCAGGACGAGTAGCTGCCCTGCATATTAGAAACATGTCTGCACTGTTATTTATTGCTGTAGGACCAAGGCTCCTGATGGAATGGTGATGAAGTATTGCATCACTGTGTATGAAGATGAGCTCAGCATCCCGTCAGCATCCCAACTCCTCCCATGTTAGTGAGCGACACAAGGCAAAACAGGCTTCCCTCCTTTCTCTTTCAGCCACGGGACCTCGAACTACAAATAAATAAAGCGTACACTCACAACGTGTGTAGTGCAAATCCCAAGTAAACAGAATGACACGGAAATAAAACTCACAGTTGCCAACTTTGGTTCAGCAGGGCAGCAATGATTCCACGCCCGGCATTCCCGCCCTTGGAGCGTACACCACCGCCAGCGTCCCGTGTAGGCGACAATGATTGAAGGAGATTGTTGGAGGCAGGGGGACACGGGGCCACCTCTGCCCGCCAGGTGGCCAGGCCTCACCCCACACATCCCACCAGCCCCGGGCAGGACGGCTGGACACCGCCCGCGGCGCGGAATTCCTATTGGCAACTATGCGGAACATGGATTGCGTGGCCCAGACTAATAGAAGGTAATATTTCTGTTTTTCCAGATACAACCATTGAAAGAGAACATCTACAACACTGCGATTCAGAAAGAACTTAATGAGAATTAACAGGAAAGACATTCAACTCTGGGGGCGCGGGGGGAGCGCTGTGTGGGGGTTGTTCCCTTTAAACAAACCCCAGTGAGTGGTTCCAGCCTGCACAGCTCTGGGCCATTACAAAACCTTTTGCACTAAGCACAGGGCTAGGTTTTTAGAAGTTCTTTTTTGTTGTTGTTGCTGTTGTTTCACTTATTTTTCTTAATTATTCAAATCTACTTTCCACACAGCCATATTTGGAACTGAAATAAGACTCCCTTATATTTTTGTGGCATAAATTCTGTATGCAGAGAAAGGCGACAAATAAAAATTTTGTCTCAGTTGAAGTTAGGACACACTTAGACTTGCTCAGAACCCTTTTCTCCAAAGTACTGGTAGCGAGCAGAAGAGTCATGCAGCTTTATCAGTAAAACGAGTACATATTTTTGCCATTTTTCTTCAGTGCTCATTAAGATTATTTCTTTTTAAAAATTTTTTTAACATCTGTGTTCTCAGTCCACAACTTGCTATTTCTTGCATAAAGACTGGGGGAAATCATCTGTCTTTTAGACGGCATTCTTACGCAACAGATGGAACCTTCCACAAAGGAGACACAGAACTAGCACTAGAGAGTTCTCTCAGCTAAAGGATGGAGATATTAAATAATAAAAAAATAAAAGGAGAACACCTCCGCAAATAAAAAGAAACCTCTCCTCATTTGGGAAACACACACTGAGCTTTTAAAAGCTGAAAATCCATAAATATGGTCATTGTATAGAACTTTAGAGAATTAAGGCTTCTAAAAACTTCAGTGCCAAAATAACCTCTCTGCATCAGTATTAAGAATAAAATATTTTCCATTTTAGGTTGTGCTTGCCTTTTTTTTTTTTTTTTTTAAGACTTGTCTTAGTTCCGTAGAATTTTGTCACATAATATTACATACTGAAGGGGAGTGTTAGAACTGCTTATTGAGGTTTTAAGTAGTTGTTAGACTAAGTTACAGCGATAAAATTTGATTACTGATCTGATTCATTACTACTTTACATGGGGCTGTTGGCTCATTTCACCTTTTTTTCATGCTTAATGTGGCCATTTCTTCTATACTTGCCATTGGGGATCCCGTTCTGGTAGTGTCCATTAACAGCGCTATGTTTGTCATTGGACCAGAGATGTCTACTCTGCTTGCAGATTAATTTTGTCATCCTGGCCAAAACATAGTAAAGTAAGGCAGCACCCACTAGTAGGACCAAGGCAATATCCAGTAGGAAATACTGAAACAGGGAGATGCTGTAAACAGCGGCACGGAGATGCTGGGCTCCGTTGTGGCGCAGGATGTAATTGATCCAGTACACAGTCCGGTTCACGGGGTGTCCAGGCTGGTCCTTGTGGATCTCCGACAGCCTCTGCGCCCGCTGCCGGTAGCTGGGGGGAGGAAAGCAAACAAGGAAGAAAGGAAAAGCTGTCATCTCTGGTAATTCAGTTGCACAATGGCTGGAGAAGTGCAAGAGAAGCGAGAAACCTGGGACTGCTTTTGCAATAAACCATTTCCACCCAGGTCCAGAGTTTCACCCAAAACTTTTGGTTTTTCACCCCAGCAGCTGGCCCTGTCAAATTCTTCCTCTCCTGTCTGCAGGGCCGACAGGTTATTTACACAGCACTTGCCTTTACACCAAGGATAATTGCACAAGGGGAAGGTGATGCAACTGATGTTATCAAGGCCGCTATCAACATTCCCCCACTCTGCCGCTTGCTCGTGACAGCAATCTCCCAGAAAGGCTCCGCTCCCATGAAAGCAAGAAGCATCAACAGCACCGCGCTCCAAAATTAGGGTTAGCCCAATACAATATACTGCCAGCTAACCCCTCACTATTTTTACTTTGGATATGAGAGGTATTATGAGCCAGAACAGGAAAAGAACACCTTAATTTTTTTTTTTTAATAATAAAATCACAGAACTTAAGAGTCACTCCTTCTGAATACCTCCCCATTTCAGCTACAACCCAAACCATGTACGTGTATCTTGCTCCAGGCTCTGCAGGCAGCACCACAGCCAGACTACTCATGTGGAGTAATCAAGACAGACACAAAGGGACTTTGGTCTGCAACACGGAATAAGTCGGGACAGGTTTGTTTCCATAACCTCTGTGCCCCTCCACATGGCAACTGCTACAAAGAGCAAGTGAGACAACTGAGTTTTGGTGCTGAGCAACGAGCCCAGCACCCACACAGAAACCTCAGCTGTTGGGTAATCTCGGGAAATGGGACAAACACCCAGACTTGCCTCAACTGTACAAACAAATAAAACGTAGGTTTTTTCCACTGCACAAAGGTTTCATTTCCATATTCATGCACAAGCAATTGCTCATTCCATACCTGGGGTCATTAATAACTTTCACTAGGGCTTCATACAGTTCACTCTCAGTCATGGTCTTCCAGTTGAGCAGTATTCCCATCCCTTTGGCCTGCACACGGGTCATGGTATCGTAATGGTCTCCAAAGAGGGGAATGCCCACCACTGGGACTCCATGGTACATGGTTTCAAAAATGCTGTTCAAGCCTCCGTGACTGAGGAAAGCTTTAATGTTAGCGTGACCTGGAACCACAAGAGGTAAGGAGGTTACAAAATGCACCTCTATCTCCTTTATATTACGTTATTGAAGCACCCGGGTTCAACAAACTTATCACCATGTCTCTATAGCTGCAACTCAGGCAGGTAAAAATTACTGCAACTTGTTCTGAAGTTCTGCCTAAACCCACTCCGCTGAAATTCCTCATGCGTTAAATAATTTCCTTGTACACACAGAGAGAGCAGCCCAAGCAAAGGAAATTCTCATGTGTACGAGTCGTGTAGAATGATTAATGGAGTAATCAGCATGCACTGCCTACTCCTGCGTAGCCGCAGGTGGTGACTCCAGCGGGTTCAGCAGTACATGTGAGTGAGGGGGAGCACGGTTTTGTATGCAGTGTAACTTGTTTAATGGCAGGACCACTGATGTCACCCTCTCCCTACAGCTTCACGTGCCTCACTCGAGGTTAGCAAGACCAGACAATCACAGCAACAGCCTCATGTGATGGAAAAAGCAGCCTGCCTCAGAGCAATCCTGTAACCAAAACAAATCTACCTGCTTTAGGAGTCATCTGCCTAATCACTATGCTACGGGAAGTTCTCCAGCTCACACACACACACTGATGCTTAATGCACTCATCAGCTCCCATCAGAGCTGTTTTGGGAACACACAGACATCCAAGGTCTCCCAGAAATAGTCAAATATTCTGTGGGCTCTCAGATCTGCAAGGTGCTCAGGTACCCTTTGACAGGGACGAAAAAGAAAAATCAAATATCAATTTTCATTTCCTCCTGAGAACCTGAAGTACCTCAGTTCAACAGAAAGGTTATCAGCTTGTAACACATGCCCAAGTTACAGACGTTTCTCGTAGAGCTTTCTTGTATTTTTAGAACAGTATTTACAGACCCGTAAAACTTATTCTGATGCTCAGTTTCATTACTCTTCCTTGAATAGTATTTGAACCTAAGGAAAACACGGAATTTGTATCAAGGAAAGGCAATTTACAGAGGTGTTCAACTCTCTCTTCAGATTCTAATTCAACACTCTTGCTCCATGACTGCCATGACAGAAATTATCCTGGCTTTATAATAACTGCTCATTCAGTAGAGTATTTTTGAAAGAACAAACTGAACTCAAATGAGAATTAGCAATAAATAATGGAAACAGATACTCACCAAGGAGGTCATTTTGTGGTAACCATTCGATCAGCTTGGTATTGTTGCCTAAATTCCTTGGTTTGTTTCCTGAAAACCTAAACCAGTGATGTGAAATGGAAACAGTTATCAAACCCTCCAAAGTAACTACTAAAGGATAGAGCTGTTCTGTTCTATTAGAGGGAGGAGGAGGAGGAGAGGACTGGAACTGCAACTTCAGAAAGAATCAGCTACACGTGCCCAATTAAGCAAGACATACATCTTTGCAACTAGCTTGTACTTCTGTATGTTGAAAAAAGCCTAAATTAATTTATGCCAAGTTATTTAAAAGCAATTATTTATGTTACTGGTTTGTCCTCCCTAACCAGAAGGGCATAAAAAACTACAAAAATCCCTTGATTTAGCATTGTGACATTAAGACCGCCAAGCAGTACTCACCACTTTTCTGTCCAACATACAGGTCCATGATCTGAGGAACAAAACCAAACCCCAAATCCCCAAAAAACTCCAAGTTACATTTGGTTGATATATAAATACTTAAATTTTAATAGAAGGCTTTAAATGAAATTGTTGGGTTGGCATTAAAAAAGCTATCCTCAAGAAAAAACCTCTCAATTAATTTACTACAAAAAGGGGATACTTCCTAAAGAGACATATTCCTGGGAAAACATAGTAAAAGGACAGAAGATCAGCAGTAAGATAAATCTGGATTATTAATGGGAAGCCAAGCAATGTTGTGGGATTCATAAGAAAACAGTAGCTCAACTCCAAACAACAACTGATGTTACCTTTACTACCAGATTCTGTGCCATAGCCTGAAAAATTCCCATTTTTCCTGTTCATTAGTGGGATTTGATGCTTGAACTACAGACAGCAGTGAGGACATTCCCTAAAAAATTGTGGGGAATGGGCCACCAAGACTGTTAATACAACTCCCAAGAGTGTGGCAGGGTTGTGAGACACGCACATCAGGTGTAAGACACTTAATATCTGAAAAAAAAAAAATGGTTTACATGAAGTCCACCAAATTATATCAGCGATGCTTGATGTGAAGCAGAGCTAAGGAGTTTCTGCATTTTTACAGGGAGTTGAGGGCACTACTCAAGACATTTTTAGAACTGAATGCTTCTTACTGATTCTGACTCCTGAAAATTTCTCTTCCTTCAATTTCTCACAGAAGAACAAGGAAGTGGGAAAATGAATAATGAAAGCCTATGTTGACCCATAAAAGGGGCCTAAAAAAGTGAGGAAAAAGGGGAAGAAGAAAGAAAATGGAGGCTTTTTGTCATCAGGATTCATTTTTGAGCCCTGGGGTAGCTCCTTCATCAAAAATAGTGGCAGTATATCCAAAATGTTATAATCTTATCTTGCTTTCACTGTCTCCAATCCTTCCAAGGATATGAATCCACGCCTGATTCTACCATAACAATCACTGCTTCTCCTTGTTACCTGGATATTGCAATAGTCTCAGGCCAACTGTTTTTCAGGAGTGTCACAGCATCTGTGCCGCCCAGGCAAGTCTCGATTCCAGCTTCTGCAACTCCAGCAGGAAACAAGCAAGCAAACCACCCCAAGCTCCTCCAACACTGCCCTTACCTCCAGATAACCCTCTGGGGCAGCCTTGCCAGGGCATGTGCCAACTTATTGGCAATGTCTTCTGACAGGTACTTCACTCCAGCGCCGAAGGAGACGAGGACAAAGCCGTTCTCGTGAGCGCCATTCACCCACACCTGGAGATCCTGCAGAAAACAAAGTTCACACTGAACACTGCAGGGGCAAAGTGCACAGGAGCAGTAAGCAAACATGGCTTAGAAAGAGCAGTTGGTGCCTTTATTGCTTCAGAAGCCAAGTCTCACAAATCCCAAACATCCTAGATGTCACCGAGAACAGTGGCTCACAATTCAGAATCCAGGGCAGAGGCCACAAACAGCAAAACCCTTCCGTTTTTGTTTTAGCTTCAGTATTAACCACCACGGCTCGAAACAATTTGTCCCTCCTTAACTGAGCAGTTGACACACAGTCACAAATTAACAGGCTGCGTTTTAACTCAGCAAAGCACAATCCATCTCATAGTATCAGCTTGGAAGCCCTGCACCGGAGAAGTGTCAATGAAGCCTGGGACTCAGCTGTGTCATTTCGAGCCTTCAGCAAAGTGAGAGTGCTTCAAAAGCCTTGCTTTGCTTTCAATTGTATAAAAAGAATAAACAACTTGAAAGAAGCCAGAGCTTCTAAAGACACTGTCAGTTTCTGCAGCTCAAGGAGTAAAGAAAACTCCCCTTACTTTTTAAAGCATAGATTTAAATTCTGGGTTTTTCCTAACACAACTGTTAGCAGTGGAAACAACAAAAAAATCCTATCACCGACATATCAGTTGGATAAGGAGTATCTTCTGTTTCTCAGGATATGGTTTAATTCTGGTCTCGTCAAGTTTAAGCACAAGCCTGCTCAACACCAGTGAAGCAATAGGAAATGAGCAAAGAGAAAATGAAGAGCCATGCTCACAATGCGCCTCTTGTCCTGGTAATAAATAGGAGGGCAGACAGTAATGGAGTAACACCGTGCTATCGTATCTGAGCACAAAATCCAGCACACTGCACTGGGGGTTGTGCACTGCTCTCTGCTATAAAGCCCAAAAGATTTCCATTTGCTTTAAAATCCGCAGTTTGTCCTTTTCCAGTGCACTCTCTTCCTTTTTTTATTCATGTGAGGGGAGAGGGAGAAGGCAAAGGAGGGGAAGTGGCTCTGACCTGCCTCAAAGCTGAATCATTTATTAGGGGCTGAACTTCTGACACAAAAGTTGTCGAGTGGTTTTGTGATTTATTTAAAGCTCGTCCTTGAGTCTTACTTCAGGACCTAAGGCATACTGCAAATGTCATTATATTATAGTCACTGTAGTGCTTCAACTAGTTACATCTTGAAGTCTTTCCCATCAGCTGCTTAAAGCTAAAGAGAAAAGAACTTTTTGTGAGCTCTAGGACAAACCATTCTGAAAAGCCCAACACTCACAGGCCCTGGTCTTCACAGGGCACTCACCCAGCCAGAGGGGCAGATTCCTGGAGGTTTCCAGAGTGCCTTCTTGATGACACCTCCATGACAGAGGTGCTCAGGAAGCCACACACAAGGTATTGGTGCTCAAACACACAAACATGGCAGACCTTGGGACACTAAAGTCAGGGCAGCCTTGCCTGCAGTGAGCATGAGATGGAGCTCAGTATACTGAGGCAACATGGCAGACAACAGCAGCATCTCCTGAGCTTCAAGAAAGCCAATTCCAGCCTCTTCAGAGGCCTGCCTACAAGAATCCCATGAGACACAGACCTAGAAAGACAGGCTTGGGAGAGCATGCTCCAGCACCACTTCCTCCAAGCTCAAGCATGGTCCATGCTGATGCACAGGAGGCTACCAAGGTGGCAGGAAGACAAAGATGTAGAAAGAAGAAAAAAAAACAAAAACAAAAAGCCCCACACTTGAGTCAGAAACAGGGACAGGTGGAATATCCAGACACTGCTTCAGCTTGCAAGAATGGGGTTTGGAAAGCCAAAGCTGAACAGGACAAAGGACCTGGTGTCAAAAAGTTCAAGGTGATTTCTGCTTTCTTCATTTTACCCTTGATTGGTTTGGCCTTTGGCAATGCCAGGTCCCTCAGACAGAGGGAAAGTCTAAATACACTGGAGATAAACTATTTGCATGCGGCCCAATAGGATATATCCAGAAATGCCAGGTGTCTGGAAACTGATGTGGAATGGGTGGAGAAACAGGATAAACAGTAAGTGTCACTTGCATTTTTATAGAGGAAAATCCATGAAGTGGTCTACTCAGCCTTGATTTGATCCCTGAAAAGCGATGGAGAATAATCCTGGATCATCCTGGGATCAGAAGGTTCTACCTGTGACTACCTCTCCTTGACCAGACACATCATTTCTGCTGCTGGAGATGAGCCTGTTCCAGCTGAGAACTGGCTCCCAATGCCACTGCTCCTCTGTGCTTAATGAGAAATTCTGGGAGACTTCACAGACTGGATGTATTCACACAGAAACAATTATACTTCATTACAGAAGCACAGAGGAGGTACAAATATTCCCTGTAATGGAATTTCTAAAATAGTAATCAAAAAATCCCCGTGTACAATAAAATATAGCTACTAAGTACTTAGAATTTTATGTAGAGGAATAATAATTTTTGAAAAAGAGAACCTCACTATGTCACCTACAGACTTCTGCATTTTGTTGTGGAACAGCAAAGCAACCTGCTCTGTGTTAGGGTGGTTTCATAGCCAAGCCTCTGTAATCCCTCCCTTTGAAGGTAATCCCACTGCTTCAGTGGAACATAAAATGGACAAAGGTGAATTTAAAATCTTGACAGGCAAGACAAGATCCTACCATCAGGCTGAAAGCATGGGATTTGTTCATCACATTAAACGGGATTACATAAAAAAAATAACTGGAATACAAAATAAAACAGTTTGTATCAACAGAACCTTAATATCCAGACCTGAGCTGGATGATGCCTGGCCAAAGCAGAAGCAGAGGAACCTGATGTTGTCCTTTGGGTTTCTTTTAGAACATTAAATTTGAAAGAACATAATTAATTCCTCAAGGTCAAAACTGCCCAGTGCCAACCTCAGGAACATCCAGAGAGTTGCCTCTCAGCTTGCTGTACTTTGACATCAACTGAAAGGTTCTTTGCCAGCCCAGATTCTATTTATGCTTTACATGGTGCTGTCAGCATCAGGAATTGCTTACCTGCCCTCTGACCTGCAGCCCCTTTGCAATCTGCTCCCCCAGTGGGGTCGTGGACACAACTAATGTGGCATGGCCTGCAGAAAATCAGCTACAGACTTGTCAGGACAAAGGTTCTTCCTGCAAACATCTGTGTCATTTCTGGCATAACACAGCCTTCATTCAATGGGATCACTACAAATGTAGTGAGCTGGGTAAAAATTAGGCAATGGAAAAAACGCAACTTACACTGTATCCTCTTAGAGCTCCCTGAGTTTATGATCTGGATGAGCCCACCGTTCTCAGGTTCCTTAAAGTTCCTATAATTGCTTCTGTGACAGCTTTTTAGCACAGAACTTCCAAACAGAAGATCAAGTGAAACTGAATCCAAGTGAGTGGCATTCCCAGGCCTCTGGTTTTACGACACATCTGAATGTCCTGGTACAACTAGCCAAGCCATGGCACAAAGCCTCAGTATTTTCTTGTATTATTTTGCCTGCTCTCTGGGCAGTATATCCAAAGATGTAGCTGTGATACCAGCAGATCACAGACACAGCCGATTAACAGCAGGCTGTCCTGTTGGCACATCTCTGAAAGGGACTGCATACTTCAGCACCACTATGACTATGGCTACGTATGCCATTTAATTCTTGCATGTACACTCCTGATGTTCACAGAAGGGAAACTGGGAGCAATGCTCACAGAACCTGAACACTGGAAAAGCACACACTGATGCCACTGAACAATTTTGTCTGCCTACAATTTCAGCAGCCTTCAGTCACCTTCCTACCTTTCCACTCTCTATTAGCCCCAACATCCCCCACAGCAGCCTTGAGGAACCCACCAAAAAACCCCTCAGAGACACCCAAGTTCACCCCCCATGAACTCATGCCTTTCTTCCCCTTAAATCCACTTACACTTTTGACCTGCAGCACATTCTGCCCGGGCGATCTAATTACTCTCTGTATGAAAAGGCACTGAGTCAGGATGAGTCATTAGAGCTGCCCTCATTAAAGGCAGCATCCCCTGATCGGGCAGCACTTCACGGCTCCTGGCTTGCAGCACAGTGACCTCCTTTTGCCCACTTGAAAGGATTTACAGGTTTCCTGTAAACTCA
Organism: Nicator chloris; assembly: GCA_013400495.1. Classification (NCBI taxonomy): domain Eukaryota; kingdom Metazoa; phylum Chordata; class Aves; order Passeriformes; family Pycnonotidae; genus Nicator; species Nicator chloris. Next base: position 155,286 of record WAAE01003136.1, read on the forward strand.
GGATGATTTTTTTTTAACCCAAGCAAAGGAAATAACCATTTTGGAGGTGTAATCGACAGAAAAAAAAATCAGGGGAGGGAGTTTGTTACATGATGAGCTGCTTTGAGCCTTCCTCAAACTCTGGTTCAAACTTCAACCGAGCACAGAACTGAGAAGTTAATTCAAACTTAAGATATACATCATCAGGACATGCACTTCTTTAAATGGCTCTCTCTTTCAGTGACTGGAAGAGAACATCTAACCCTCTCCCTCACCCCCAAATATAAGTAGTTTTCAGGTTTTCTTTAAACTGAGGCAAGGGCTTTTCCTTCCAAGTCCTAGCACAGCCAAGAGACAACATTGCCTCGTTGAGGCTACACTGCCAACTTGACAAACCTAGCAGTGACTTAGGGATCTGGCTATTCCCTTCCAGAGCAGCAATCAAACCTTAAGGAATTATAACCCCGAAACCTCAGTGAACTTTACAGCAAAACTTCCAACAGAAATTCTAATCAAGAACCAGAACAGACACTCAGAGTTTGTGTACATCATGACCACTAAAAGTGTAGGCCTGGCAAGTCTAATACAGCACATTCACATTCTGAACTGTGAACTGCATTTTCCAGCTCAATTTTGTGTTCCATCCAGTTACAGCTTTATAGACATTCATAATAAAGGATCACCTAACACACATTATAACCAATTCAAATTTTCACTTAAATGGTTTAAAAATAATAAATAATGCAAATATCACCTAATACCTATATTAATTACCATTTAAAAAATAATTAAAAATCATACTAAAGTATAAAAAACTTAAAGGACTTCTACTTAGAACACTCTGCCCAACTCTGCCAGGTCTCTGCTTGTTTTCATGTAAGTTCTGTGCAAATGCATGTCCTTTGGGAGAAATAGTACAGGGCTCTGTGCTTACACAGGGAGAAGAAGCACTTATTGATCTGTGCTGTACTATAGGAGTGCGGGGGGAAGAGTAAAGAAATAAAATCCATCTTTTGACCAATGTGAGACAGGAATGCTATTGTGCCAGCCCTACTGTGTGGACTTTGTTCTGCCTGGTTTTCTAATTAGCCATTCTCTGCAGCCCCCGGTGCTGAACACACAGCTGTGAGCAGCGAGTGAGGGCCCAGCTGGCAGTAACCAGTGGTGCCTAATACTGAGCTTTGTTTCAGATAAACAAAGTGCACAAATACAAACATAAGCGGGTGTAATATCCGAAGCTCTCCCTGTTCAGCTGCTCCATTCAAATGTGCAATAGCACAAACGCCTGTTCTTCGAACATGCTTGCAAACCACCCTTTCCCCAAGGCAGAGCACAGGCATCCTATGCAACTTCTCCTACAAAATGCTGCTTAGAGCAGACAAAACCAGATCTATTTTGAAATAAGAAGCCACATTAACCCATCTTTAGAAAGGAGATACTCACTGATAAATAAACAGAAAGGTATAAGGACAATGTTTTTCAGTATCTGAACTTTTCTGCCATCATCTGAACAGTACTTCTCTCATGACATTTAAATTCTGTATTAACACATTTTCATTTCAGATTTTACTACCACAACATATCAGAACAAGTGGTCTAAGGTCATACAGGTGCCCTTATACAACCTTTACTATCACAAAGCAAACAGGATGATACCATATAACCTAAAAGGTTATAAAAACCCACAATTCTACAGCAAACTCAGAGAAACTACCACTCCAGGCAAAGTAAGCTGTTTGTATTTACTCAACATGAATTTTTAAGTCAGTCTAGAACCAAAAATAGGAGTTTTTATTTGCTCAGAGCAGCAAAGGACGCAGAACATCCCAGAGAACACCGAGGGCATGAGGCAGAGGATGGAGTCAGCCTCCCTGACTCCCCGCATCCAGCTGCTTCTGCTGGCTCCACACCGCCCGGCGCCTTGGTCACACTCCAAAGGTTATTTTCCACTGACTGAATTCCTGCCTTTTAGATATGACCACCAGGCAAAAGCGATTCTCCCATTTTCTTAGGACTTGATCCTTTCCTTATCATCCATCTTAAGTTCTTAGTTCAGTTAAGAGCAGACACGCAGCTCCCCGTGAGGACAGGATCCTCTTGAGCCCCCACTTCCTTCTGCTCTAGTAACAAGTTAATTCTTCTCTGCCCTGGGCTTTGTTAATGAGATCTACCAGACAAAAAGTGCATGCAGTTAATATTGACAGCATTTTTTTCGTATTTTGTAATTCATACTGGCACAGAGTAAGGTAACTCCAAAAAACAGTACCTTGTGCCCAATAAAGAAGCATACTCAGATTATGGCATTAGACTAAATCCCTGTTTTCTTGCTGGCTAAGAAGAAACAAACTTGCTACCAGTTGGGAAACAAACTCTAATGATTTGAACTGTTTCCTATCAGAACCCCAAACAGTACTAAGTACAGTTACCACATATTAATCTGGCAATGCTGTGAAATTTTTCAATATTAGACACAGATGCAGGCCTGCTGAAACACAGACAACTTTTTCCTTTCACATTTCTCACTAATCATTTGCTGTTTATCTATATATACACTGTGTATGTGGCTTCTCCAAAATACACAGGGTATTAAAAAAGTCTTTTAAATCTTACAAAGCTTTCCAGTCCCTACAACGTTGTATTTCATTATCCTGCTTTTTCTTAACTGCCATTTCCCATTTAGCATCCAACAGGGACAGAGAGCTTAAGTCCATTTAATTTTAAAGAGGAACAAAATTCACACTCCAACCCAGAGTCAGGAAATGCAGTCCCCCAAGCCTTTGCTCCCATACCTGAGCCCCCTCTAGAGCTGAAGGCGCATCCAGCGAAGCTCTGGGAACACGCTCTACCCAGAGCTAGAGGTCAAGCAGGAAAGTGCCGTGCAAGGACTTCCCTGATGCAAAAATCCATTACTCACCAGACCTCTGGCAAGCACCCTGGGAAAGCAACCTTGCCTTTCAAATGAATGGGAGGAGTGGAAAACGAGGAGCTTGCCCTTCAGGAGAGGTTATTAAAATCACTGCAGAGAGTGGTGGGTGCAGCAGAGGGATCCTCAAACCCAGGACTCCAGTTAAAAACCTTGCTGGCAATACCCCACAGGCAACATTCTGGTAAAAAATACCCCAAAACCCACCTTCCTAAGCGTGAACTTGAAAGCATGCACAGAAAAGCTGATGATTATCAAATGGAAATACAGATCAAGCTTTTACCAACCCTCTCAGTTGCTCCACATAGAGCAAAAATCTCTACAGGAGTTAAGAAAAAACAGTATTAAGTATGGAGACTTTTTACTTACTCTGTCTACAGAAGACAGTTAAATTCAATTGCTGATAATACAGTTAAGAAGAAAACTGACAAGAAGCTAAACTTTAAATACAGACCTCTGTATTACAGATACTGACATACACACCACCCATAAATCCACATGATAATCTCACTTAGGTGGGAAATTTTGTCTGTCATTGTTCCAGTATGGCACCCGCGCTCTGTGGATGGTAGGAGATAGAATTCTAACCTGCAGCTTTTAATCCTTTAATCTAATCATTGCAATTTCTTCTTCATTTTCCTCTTCAGATAAAATAGCTTTTTGTTCTTCCCGGGGTTCACTTCCTCCCTTCTCTTTTTTTTTTTTTTTAACAGATTTATAAATACACGTAAAGTATATACATACATACACAATACCCATATGTTTTGATATTGTATTTATATAAACAAGCCATCAGTCACCACCATTTCTTTGAAAAGCCTAAGACCAGCTGGCTTCTGAGCCAGTATAAGACCCACATCCTTCAGGCAGACTCCCCTTGGACAGGGTGAGCAGCAGAACAAGCTGCCTGCAGAATTCCCCCCATGAACAGCCTGGGAAGGCTCAGGAAGATGTCTGGTCACAAAGCCCTTGCTGGAGACACCTCATCCCCCAAAGCAAGGTATTAGCCATAAACAAATTATCCACTTCACCTTTAAGCAACTAGGACATCTGAAAAGCTGTCTTGATTAAAGATTTTTTTTTCAAGTCAGTAATATTAATAATTAGGCTTGCTACTCATAAATGTCAAGTTTTGAGCACATCCCAACTTGCCAAAATATAGGAATATGGTACGAAACTCAATGATGTTCTAAATACCCCAGGAAAAAAAAGAACACTCTTTGAAACAAAGTTCTATCTTCTGTTTTATGTTATAAATGGGAGAAATACAGGAAGAACACTGGCTCATTATTTGTCCTCTGTGGAGGTCATTCCTTAAAATTTCAAAGAGACACACAGTTAAACCACTGCATGTTACCAAAATGAGTAAATCTTGTTAGTTTGGGGGTTCCAATATGAACATAATCAATTAGGATATTTAAAACCACAAAGCCTGTTTACAGTAGCAGCTTATTAAAGTGTTGGGTGGTTTTTTTTCGCCATATGAATAAAACCAACCAAGTCACATCTCTCACTTTCAGCTTTCATCCTCTGATCTATCCAACATCTAAGGTCTGGAACTTCTATTTTCCATTCCTAATACAAAAAACTGCTTGAACTCAACAAATAACCACCCCAGACTGCAACCCATGAACCAACTAAACTCGCTTTTTGAGGGACAGCACAGGCTCGCTGAAGGTTTGGTGCTCCTCTGCTAGGCCATGGGATGCCAGCTTTGTCTGGCACGTGCACCTGGAGGACCTGCCTTCCTGACGAATTTAACTGGGGATACTTAACCAAGCTCCAAAATCAGCCCTGTGTCCTTTTCCCTGTGTCTTGTGCTAAAGTGACAGATGCTGAGTCACATTTCTTCTCCAATTTAAAATGCAGCAGGTACAGCAGAACAGACATGGTTCACCAACCCAGTCCCACTGGAGCAGCCGAGGCTGGACACTACAGTTTTAGGACTGTGGGTACCTGGAGAGCTCACACAATGCTTTCCTGTGGATCAAAACATCACACTGTGGGGGGCGTGAAAGAAGCTTTATCTGTTTCAGAGTCAAAATACATGATCATACAGTTCAGTACAGAATTTACAGAGTGCTGCATCATCTCCATCATCCTTAAAAGACTTTTTGCCTCCCCAGCTGACGATCACATCACATGCATTTTATAACAGCTCTAGAGTTGCTTCACATCACCAGAGATTTACTGTCCAAACAGGTCTGTAAGAACCATTCCCCTGACTTAAAAAACAAGACTAAAATGATGGTGCTACGCCATGCACAAAAATCTACTGCTATAGTCTGCAAAGGCTTATAGATGTGTCCTTGAGTCTGAATGAAGGAGAAAAGCCAGGTTTAAGGAACACCTCTTTTTCAAAATAAATATCAGTATCAGCTAACACACCTAGTAAACATACAGCTGTCAGCAAGTCTCAGGGGGGAAAAAAGAAAACAAAAAACCCCCAAACAAACCCAAAAGACCTTTTAGTGAAGATATTTCAAAGCCACTAATTTGCTGCATAGACTTTGATCTGTATAATAACAAGCTCAGATAAGAGATATCCATAGAGGAGTGAGGAAGTTCCTGAAATTAGCTGTTGATAGTTGCAGCTGTAAGGACAACCTATTACTCCAACACGAGAACGCCCTCCTCTGCAGCCTAAATTTGGTTTACTCATGGACTGAGTATTTCCCAAGGCAGCTGCTTGTAGCACCCCTCGGCTTCCTGCCCTGATTCAGGGACCTATCTTATCAGGCTGATTAATGCCTGGTATGCACTAACCTAGTCACAAGGTATAAATGCCAGAGCAGATGTTTCCCCATTGTTGCTTAAAAGGGTGCCCCTTTAAAAAGCTAGCTTCATTCAGATCCCTCTGGAGAAGTGTCATGAGGAAGAGGCAGAGGAGCCTGTGATTTTCCTAATGGCCAATGACAGTTATCTGGAAAATACTGCCAGGGAACACCATACCCTCAGTAGTTTAAGTCACTGATGACCTTAAGGACTTGTTAGCCAGTCTGCCTCTAGCTTTCCATCTTTTAAGGCTAATTCTGTTCACACTGTCCTCTACATAATTCAGCATACAGCTTTCTGAGTTATGTACACAAATCCTGGACTCTGCACTCATCACCCATAAGCAAATAAAATTTCACATGTGAGTTAAGTCACCTTAACCATCTCCTTGTCTTCTACCGAGCAGCACAGCACACTTTGTGCAAGAAGCAGCGTCTAAACCCAGTTTAACCAGTGCAAATGTCACTCTGGCTCTCAGAGAAGGTAACTAGAATCGCCTAGGCAGAGCTTTGCAAAGCCACCATCAGCCCTCCCACCACGGCAGAGCAGAGTGACAGGGTGTGCTCAGCTTCATCCACCTGCAGCAGGGATTGGAAGGGGGAAGGTGCCATCCCAGGCACTCACCCACTGCCTGCACAGGTAAGGCCGACCCTGTCATGCCAAGGAGGGAGCCGCAAGGCACCGCAGGGAGCCGGGCAGAGCGGTGACCTCCAAAGGACCCGCTGCTCTTCCCGCTGGCTCCCCCTCCTTGGCACGCCGATCACTGCGACTTCCCGAGGGACACTGCGCCAAGCGCAGACCGACATCGGGGCACTGCCCGGGAAGGAGAGCAGGGAGGAGGATCGGAGCTTTCCCGAGGCATCTGAGCAAGCTGCAACCCAAAGACACGCTCGCAGTTTGTGTGCCACAGCCGGGGGCTGCAGCGTAATTGCTACAGAGCTCAGCAGCAGCTAAAAATCACGCTTGACACAAGCTAACTGCAGGATCAGCAGGAAGGATGAGCGCCAGGATCGAAATATTAATGCAGATGGGACAGCAAAGCTGGGTCAGGTTATATATCTTTATATATATAAAATATTAACAAAGATGACCAGCAAAGCTGGGTCAGGTTTGTTTCCCCTCACACACACACTGTTACATGACATGAATATTCAGCACCCACTGCTACGTGCTAGCTTTAAAGCTGTGCTTTTCTAACTTTTCTTTCAAGAAGTTCAAGGAACAGGTGCAGGATCTGAGCAGCCACAAAACAGAGCTAATCCAACCCCGGAATGAAAGAATGGCCACGCTGTAACACCTTAAAAGATCTTGACCTTCACCTCCTCATTGACTGCTTAATTGTCACTATGTGCCTCTTAAGATGCTGCTTATGAACAGAAAGCTAGAACTTTTATGTGTAGGCATTCTATTATGGTTAAACAAACTACTTGGTTATTTTTGGTGGGGGGGGGGGGGGAAAGGAAAAAACTGTTGACCACACAGGGGTGCCACTACTGAGGTGCCCAGGCTGAGCAGGTATTTTGGACTTTAAAGAACTCCCCTGATTTTTTTCCCAGGCTACTTGTAAGCAGTTTTGGTGAATTCAAGAGACCCAAAAGATTTGCAGTAACAGCTTTAGTGGGCAAATTTTAGCTACTGTGCCCAGCTAGATGCTCCCCTTTTCTAACCATGATCCATGGACAAGAAAATTACTTGAGAGAGCTGCTGAAGCATCACTGATTCCAGCCCAGCACAGAAACATGAACTAGCTCTGCCTCTGGCTCACCTTAATGCACCAAACTAGAAGCTGCAGAAAATAAATTAGCCAAGGCTGCTGCCTTGGAGATGCAGCAAGAGCAGAGCACAGCCGCAGCACTCGCTATCTGCACTCCCAGTTTTCATCTGCCAGGAAAGAGGGAAAGTTAGGAATTTCATCCAGTTGTTCAGCAAACACAAACTGACTGCCCAATAATTTACCTACAATACACACCACATGGATACATATAACAGCTTAGCCATGGACAAATTACAGATAGAAGAGGAACGTGCTCACTTGGTCCCTCTCTCACGTTGAATAAAACTCATGCTTTGAGCACCAAGAATGAATTGCCTGATAAAACTGAAAAGAAGGTATATAATGTCTCAGCTCACGAATAACTACAGGTAGTTTCTTTTCCAGCTGTAACAAATATTTGCCATCTCTTACTTGACCTGCAGGTCTGTTTCAAGGTCACTGTCACTCCTGTTACACTGAACATCAAAAGACACAAAACAGACAACATTAACCTATTGCCCAAACTGATTACACAAATACCTTTTTTCTCTTACAGAAAAAGGAAACATCAGTCTGGAAAATGAAGAAAAAGCTCAATCCAGCCAGCAAAATTTTCCTGGAGGGAAAATAGGGATGAACACAGGGATGACAGCACAAGGGTACCTTCAGTCTGCTTTCTCAGGATACCTGACCCTTTCTTAACACAAACACATTGATGTGTATGTGGAAAGAACCAGTTAGAAGCAGCACTGCTATGGTCACCTCTGATGACACCCTGGAGAACAGACAATAGCACTTTTCACACAAAAAGCAAAGGCTGAAAGAGCCATTTTAAGAAGCAAACTGTTGAGCACTACAGGTCTACCTAGCCCTTTTTATCATCCAGCCAAATGCATCCATTAAAAATCACCTCCAATTCAAGATGTATTTGTTTATGTACACATAAACAGAAGTGTAAATGGCATGGTTTTCTGTGAGAATTTTCTCCCTGTCACTCACCAACAGGGTGCAACAGCGTATTGCTCAACAGAGGCATTCTTAGGTATAACATGTCAAAGATCACTGAAGTAACCAAACTTAATAATTAATCTGTGCAGCCAGGATTTCTGGAGTCAGTCCAGTCACTATCAGTGTTTCAGTCTGAAGTTCAGAACCTGATGTCCTGCACGTGCACAGTAAAAATTCCCATCTGAGAGCAGCCATGGTGCCATTTACGTCCACTCTTATCTCCATTTCTCAGTACAGTCTTCTCATGCTACATAGCCTTATAGTCACTGTCAAACCTAAGAGAGGCATAAAAACAAATACCATAAAAACACCCATACCATGAAATTACCTAGTATAACCTACCAGCAGGCTTCTTTAAGCATAAACAGTATTCATCCATTCTCCCTCACGTTCATTTTAAAATGTGTTTGGTTAGAAGTTACTGATGTGATTTCCAAGACAGAGTGCACTGACTTTCACCTCTAGTGTAGCGTTAAGCACTTCACTCAAAAGCAAAATACTTCCTGCATCCAAAAAAGATTCATTTTGTTGGATTTGTGACCAACAGTTCCCCTGACCATCACCTGAAGTGACTTCTGGACAATATTTCACCAAGCAACAATGGAACAGGTCCTGTCTGAAAATCTCTGCTTAAAAACTGCCACTCATCACATGAGGTCAAGCAGAAATTACTCCAAAACTCAGCAAACCTTACTTCTGGCAGAGGGCTGGCCGGCTTCGTTAGGATTCCTCCCACATAAACAACGTTGGGTAGCGTAGGTCTCGGAAACTCCAGTGCTACATCAGTACAAAGCATCCACAGGCTGGATCCATGGACCAAGTCATACATGGATCGTTCTGGAAGAACCTTGTGTTTCTGCATTATCCTTTCATATTTTGGCAGAACCAAAAAACTGACTCCAAATCTTGAAATGAGATAAACAACAGTATTTTTAATCCTCTCAAATAGGTTCATGTGATCTGTGAGCAGTGAGTTAAATTCTGGAACGTAGGACAGGGGAGCTGGAGCACCCACTTCTGCTGGATACCAGAGGCCAGTGGAAAACACGGCGTATTTAACCCCTAAAAGATGGGCTATAACAAATCCACACATCTCATTGGGATCTACCAGGAGCAGGTCAAATTTTTCCTGTTTGAGGGCATGCATGAGGTTTCGGTTGCCAACGATCATGTCGCAGTTCTTGGAGTAGTGGTCCAGGATATCGAACAGTTCGAGGGCAGTCAGTCTCCCCGAGAAGATACTCCTCATCTTGGACTGGAGGAACTCATCCGAGGTGCTGCTGTTAAAGATCCCTGGGTAGCGCTGAAGTCTGTAGTGATTAGATGGAGGAATCTCTCTGCCCTCAGAGAGGAGAAACACTGTCTGGTGACCTTGGTCATGCAAGGCTGAGGCCAGAGTCTTGAAAATATAAAGATGGCTTTCAAACATAATTGGCGGCACAACAACGATTTTGGCAGCCCTCGCTATCCCGACAGCACTCCACAGGAGAATGAAGGCTGGAGCGTACGGCTTCATAGCTGAAAGGAGAAATGAGAGCATTACATCACAGACAACAGGACCACATTTTGCAGTTTAGGCACACCACCCTTTCGTTTGCATGGTTATGAGCACTTCCACTGCGAGCTCTTGTCTGACAGTTACCCACAGGCTTCAAGTTGTCCTCCTTCGAGCTGCAACTCTCTACTCTGATTTTAGCATACCATTTTCTGGGGTTTTGTTTTCATGTAAGTTAACAGGATAGAGAAGATAGAGGGCTTTGCTCCTCCTAAAAAGACATGTAAATTCATGCCATGTTTTTCTTTAGTATCAATGCTGATCAGACACATAGGGGTGGAAAGCAAAAAAATCAGGCAGGAAGATGATACCATTGACTAAGAACCAACTTTGAGCTTCCAAAAATTACATTCTGCTTAGAAGAACAAGCACAATAACAGGAGTTAGTACTGCACACATGAACACAGCAACTTCCACTGAAGCACTTGAACAGGTACTTGATTCTGAACCTACTCAAATCAGCATTTAAACACCCACTTGAACACCAGCTCTACCTATGCTGAAAAACCCCACTGCCATCCTAAATGCACAGTTCCTGACAGCAGCACACTGCTGGGGAGAGGGAAAATACTTTTTACACATGGTTGGGTGACTTAAAATGCTGTATGCAGCAGAGGAAAGCAAAGTGCCTTAGAAGCACAATGAGGACATGTCAGAAACTCCTCAGTCATCCATCACCCTCCTAGGGCAGAGAAACAAGTACAAGCCAAACCAAACAATCTGCTCTTTGTGCCAAACCAATCCACGTGGAAGCCGGAGTCTGTTGCAGTGTCCTTTATAAATAAGAACAACAGATAACACTGCTACTCAGTCCTTGTTATCTCCCTAAGGTATAGCCATATAACCCTCCTACAACAGATTGCTCACGACTTTTTCTTGGTTAATGTTACATGGGTTACCAGCTAACAAATAGAGCATCTCATTTTATACAGCTATTTATAAATTACCATTTTCTTACATGCTTATTGTCTAAAAAGTTTAAGGGGTGTTTTCAGTTATATTACTCTCTAATAAGTTTTCTGAAGACTGTCCCTTTCAGATAGTTGTAGACAGCAGTTAGGTCTCCCCTGAGCTGCTTTTCCCCAGGCTAAACACCCCCAGAGCTCCCTCTGTTACTCCTCACAGGACTTATTCTCCAGATCCTTCACCAGCTTCACTGCCCTTGTCAGGATGTGCTCCAGCACCTCCATATTGTTCATGAGGTGAGAGGCCCAACACTGGACACAGCACTCGAGGTGTGGTCTCAAAGTGCCAAGTACAGGGGGAGAATCACTGCCCTGGCCCATGCTCAGTTATCCTGAACAGGACATACGCTCCTAGAGGATAACGCTCCTCAGCTAGGAGAGGTGTTAGAAAAATTAAGCAAATATGGTTTGCCAATGAAACATCCAAGAAAAATGATTAATTGAACTCAGAAAAATCCCGTTATTGATTCCATCTCCCCATGCTAGAAGCATCCCACTGTATTGAGTTACTGCTCCTGTCAACAAGAGCGGTATTACAAAACCATGAATGGAGGTACAGCACTGGGAAACTCAGTTATGCTTCTATCAGCAGCAGAAATCAAAGCCTACAGGAGCCTAAGGGCTCCTCAGGATCCAACGCATTCCATTGCCACAGGCCAGCTTTACTTCCATCTCCTGATCCAAGGCCTAGGGCACAGCACAGAAGAGACAATCCTTAGCCCTAAGGCATATTTTCCATGGCTGGGGTGACATACATGCCACCAAAAGCCATGGTAACTACAGCTATCCTTCCCTAGGATGTTGACAGTGTTCCCCCACTGCTTCCTCTCCCCACACCTTCCTGGCAGCCAAGTTTTAAACAAGAATCACATTGGACATTTTACTCCTTGTGAAGGTATTCTAGATAGTAACACAAAAACCTGGCAATGTAACTAAAACCATTTACCCAACATTATTTTTATCCTCTTGCAGTCTATCAGTGTCAAGAGACGACACAACACTTCTCTGGCAGTCTGTATCTTGTGGTGTCTTCAGAACTGGCAAAACAATAATCACTTCTCAAAAATCTATTATGCAACTCCCCTTTTCAACATAAGCACCTTTCACAGGAGCTGGAAAATGTATGTGAAGGACCTGCCAAGCCATAGAGATATGAAACACATGATGCTATTAGAGAAATGCCAATTAAGTGACATTTTTACGGGGAAAAATTCCATTGACCTTCCACTGAACTTCTGGCAGGAACCTGCAGCTTCATCATTTCACGCCCTGGCCAGACAGAAGCGAGGAGCTCAGGTTTGAATTCAGCAGGAACCAGGGCAATAGGTAATAGCATTCTGTAAGCCAATTAATCATGAGCTTAATTCCCATTTGGCAGATTGGCACTGGGGAATAGGTGGGTGCCCAGTGCCATCAGCAGGGCATCAACACACAACCACCCAAGCCCAGCTCCAGGCTCTCTCCCAGACACTCCGCCACTCAACTGCCCTCTGCAAGGAGCTCCTCCAGTACAGCAGGTATTCCCTCCGGGACAGACTTGCCTATTCCAGGGGGACTTCCTGATTCAGCTCAGCTCCCAAAGCAGCAAGCGGTGCTCTGGCACAGAAGGCTTTACAAGGGGCAGGACAATGCCAAGGTGGTGCTCAGCCAGAAGCCAGCTAATGACAGGGATTCTTCCTACTAACTCCCAGCCACACTTCAGTGGTGAACTCCCAAACCAAGCACTTGCCAAAGTAAAGGAAAAGGATCAATGTCCAACACAACTCATTATGTCTTCTGTTTCTGCACACCAGGAGCATGAAAAAGAATTGCCAGGTGTCCTGACAGAAAAGAGGAAAGAAGAGCCCAGAGACAGAGAACGATGCACTTCTTCAGGACGGTTAACAATATAAAACCATTTTGTACCTCTATCTTAAGTCCTTCTTCTTAGGATTTGCCTCCAATAAGCAAGACTGTTTCGGCATCTGAGCTGGCATTCGACATCCTTTTATCACAGAGGGCGAAAAGGAAAATCCACATTTGCTAACATTTAAAAAAAAAATCCCAGACATAACAAACCCCAACCAAACAACACCCACAAAATGATCACTGACTTGAAGCCATTCCTTTCAGCCAAAACGCCCTAAAAACAAGGATATGGAGAAGAACCAGATGCAGAGTGGCTTTATAGTAGTGAAACCAACTGCTGATTGTAAAGGGTTCTCCTATTGGAGCACAGCAAGAAAAAGTTAAAGACATACCACGAAGTTAAACATTAACTTTATGATTAGCTGTTGGAGTAGGTTTAATGACCTGTACGTGGGGGTTTTCAAATGAAAGAGGAAGTGTGAGTTTTAAAGGGTTACAGAAAATCAAGCACACTCCTGACAGTCAGACTGTTGGAGAGGTTTTCAGCTGACCAAAACACTTCTAAATAACGATTCATTTGTTTTAAGGAAGTATTTTTCCATTCACCCAGAAGGACCAAGCAACACCTACACCAAGAAGTGTGACTACACAGGAAACAATGACTTTCAGAAGAAAAAAAATCAGAGACAGGATCTTTCCCCCATTCCTCACAAAGCTCTGATAATTGAAGGTTAGACAATGTGGAATTGAACTGAATGACACTGAAATAAGTGTAGTGCTAGTTGACTTTTAGAATAATAATTTAAACACTAAGACTTAATGTCATTTATATAAACACCAATCTTAAACTATTATAGAGAAATTTCAATTAATAATTGGTGTAACAGCCAATTACCGTCCTGGAACACGTACCCAAGATTACATTTAGATTTGCTGCCAATCTTTAATAACCTGCTAATCACTGCTAATACAATTTTTTGGCATGTTTGAGAGGGCTTTTTTCTGCATTACACCCCTGGCTGCCTACCTGCCATTTCTGAAACTCAGAAATGGCTGTTTTCAAGCCAGCAATACCATTGTCCACATTTTCCTCCATCGTTGAGAGATCCAGAAGCAGAAGAGCCTCTCACTCACCTGCATCCAGCACAGCCTGAATGCAAACTGCTCCCACATTTATCACTACTCAAAAGATTAAACGGTTCTTAGGCACTTACACGTAAGGATATGGAGTCCTTTTTATTCACTAACCAAGAACACTCCTGACTTCAAAAGCAACAAAGGAAGTTTTACAGAGCTTGAGTTCAGCGATGCAATTTGCTTTTTTAAGTTACTCCCTTCCGTTCAGCCTTTCTTTAGATTTGCTAAGGGTTGTTGAGTTTACCTGGGCAGTTTGAGCAGCACGTCTGCCGGGAAAGGTGCCCTTCATCCCAAACAGCAGCGCTCTTCTGACAGCAAAGGAGCAATCGCTGAGCTGCTGATCACTCTCACCTTACCCAAAGGGCTCAAATTACTCATTACCATTTCACAGAGACAGCACAGGTTAAAGAAACAGGCTGCCTCTCTGCAAGCCCAAATCTGGGAGCTAATTAGCAACGAAATTACCATGGCCAAATGGAAAGCTAATGTGTGCATCCCAGGAATATTATTTTTTTTAAGAAGGAGAAATGTGAGATTTTTATGTATTTTAGCAAACCCTGCATACTACAAATTGCTGGTTGTGGTGTTAAGAGGCAGATTTATTCCTTCATCTTGCTCTCAGTATTATCTCCCTCCCTTTACTACACCTCATTACACAAAACTCAGTAATTTTTAGGAGGAAGAACACAAACTCTGCTCTTGGAGCTGTAAACTCTCCAAAACTTCACATCAGTGTCTGAACCAATTGGAACAAAAAGGCAGAAACGCAATTTTTATATTTCTTTTTTTAGAAGAAGAAAGAGGTATTTAATCAACAACTAAACTTACATTAAAAGCTGCAGATCTGATGCAGTTTCCACATAGGTAGAGAGACCTTGACCAGTTTTCAGTTACATACAGCAACCACCCAGGCCAGGCTCCAGAGCCAGATGCTTTTCTCCAACTAAGGCATATTTGACCTCAGTTTATCCCACCTGAGGTCAAAAACTGGAACCGTGAGCAGGGGCAGTGTCACCTCAGGAGCCAATCCCACCATGCCCAACTGCAGCCTTCACCACAGATAAACATAAGCAGGGTGTTTATTCCTCTTAAGATCAGACCTACTGTAGCTGTAGGAAGAGACAGGTGGTTGAAAGCATAGCAAGAAAAATGCTGATGGAAGCTGAAGAACAACTGGTCACGGAGAGCACTACAAACTGCCTCTGAGAAAAAACCAAAAAACCAACATAAGCAGCTGCTGACTAGGGTTACTACTGCTCTTAACAGAAAGGAAGCATTAAAACAGGGAAAGAAACGACCACTGATCTCAGACTGTTACCTGACATTACCCAAGTCACTGCCACTTCAGCCCTGCCCACTCAAAACCGCACTGACATGAACTTACCTCATGTGCAATTCTGTTTGCTTTAGCTGCTATTAAAAACTGTTTTACAGGTAGAACATGGTACCCATCCTCCAGAGGCTTGTTAACACCTCAGTTATACAAATACAGAGCCAAGCCCTACAACTCGGGCTGCATGACCAAAGGCCCTGTAAGCAAAGCCTTTTATCAAGGCCAAGATAGCCAGGAATGACTAACAGAAGGCACTCGCAGTTAAGTATAATGCTGAAAGACAAAGAAAATATTTCAAAGCAAAGAGAAGGTTTCAGTAATACTGAGTACAGGATGACTCTAGGCTAAAAATACATGTACTCAACCCAAATCTTAGCTGTGTCAGATAAACATACACAGCTGAAAATAAAGACAAAAATATTGATACACACAGAAATATGCATGAAGTGCATTGATTCCAAACTGGAGGAATGACCAGAGAAAAGAAAAACTCTTCCCTTTTACATATCCTTCAAGATCTTAATTTTTCACACTGCCCCGAAAGATTTTAAGATCTAATAGCAGTCCACATCACCTTTTTTTTGCCATGCACCCAGAAATGCTACCTATGTGAGGAAATGCACTGACCAAATTATGTCTGACAGCAAATCTCAGAAAATAATTTTATCACGGAGACAGGAAGGTTTTAGTTAGTGGTATAACATGACAGTAAGGAAGATCATGACCTTCAGGATAAAACTTGCCTCCTAACCATTCCTTTAAGCTGGGAATTGTAAAACATGTTCTTAAGCCATAACATATTCCACAGGAAATCCAAGATACTACTCCCTAATCCTTTAGGAGCGTAACAGTAAATCAGGACACAAGCTGCCACTTTAGGCAGCAAACTCCAGTTTGAGATTAGGAAGCACTTGGTACTAAGCGACCCAGGTGCTGAAAAGCAGCAAAAAAACACCAGAAATGCAGAAACGTGCAGGGTCTCAGAGCAATAAACCAGGAAATTATCTAGGAAGAGACTCTGGTACCAGGTATTGTACAACCTTTGGATTTATTTTCCTTACATTTTCCCTTTCACACATCCTGTTACTAATAGCTGAGGCACAGTGTGTGCTGTGATTGCTATTCTGTGTTGCAATGTTTTAGATGAGTGGTGTGATCTGGCTTTCAACCACAGGCTTCTTTTTCAACTAAAAGAATAAATTAAATCAGTAAGACACATGTATCAACAAGAGCAGGCTTTTGCATTTAATTTGTACAGTCTCCCAAACAACATCTTCTATCCAATGACTGAAGCATTTCAAAGAGTACAAGAACATCTCATCCACAGACAAAAGAGGAAGATTTATAGGCAGTATAATGTAACTGCAATCCTCTGTCAGACTTACTGTGCCAGCTATTCAAACAGCAAAGGAGCTATTAAGAGAGGGTCAAAAGGATATGCAATTCATGAAACCACTTTTAGTAACCACCTAATGTACGTGCCACAGGTTTGATCAAACATTGAAGGGTTTTACCCAAGCTTTTGTACTCAACCATGGTGGAAAAAAAGGATTTTAGAAATCATCACTTCACTGGCAGCACGGCAGAAGCGGCACTTCTTCAAAGTACAGGTTCTACACAAAATATTTTCAGTAAGCATGCTAGTAGATGGATCTTTCAGAAGCTACATGGGAACATAACTCTTATGCAAGGCATTCTGTCCTATTAAGATGATGTTATAGCAAGTGGACAAAGTAAAACACCCCTGGTAACGCTTGACCACTGGCTTTTAGAAAGACATGCTCTGTGATTCTTCGTAGCTATGGAAAACTGTCCCAAACTTCTGAAAAGACCGATTATATCTAAAAAGATTAAATATTTACAAATATTATCTTTATGAAGTGGTTATATTCTAAATCTACTCAGAATGTCTAAATCTATTAATAGCAATAATTTGATCTTTTAATCAAGTCACTTATAAACACAAGCAAGGCCTGCACACTTTGGGGTCATAATGCTACAGCAGTGACTGTATCAGCCAAAAAGTGATTTCCCTGAGAGTAAAGGATTCAAGTCTAATTAAGTATTTTTATAATGTGAACTAAGTTCCAACAGGGCAAAGGCATCTTCCACTCCACATGACCTACATTCCTTAATACTCCATGCACTAGAGCTGAGCAAACAATACACAGCAAAAAATATAAACTTTATTGAAGGTCAGTATTTTGCGAGTATCCATTTTCCCACGTTCAGCCCAACTAACTGCATGGAATTGAGTTTCATCAAGATTTTAAAACCTGTGAAACATTAACCTCTGTAGACCTACCAGGTAGGGTAGTCAAAACAAATCAAAATACATTCTTGAGGCATTTTAACAACCCCAAATAAAAGCAAATAGAGCAAGAACAGCCAGTCCTTTTTGTCCTGTTTTGCACTGGGCATCTCAAACGGGACATTTCAAGATCCCTATAATCTGTAACGCTTTACATAGCGAGAATTAGCAAAGCCAAGCACTCACACGTTGCTCCCAAACCTGCATGCCTTCCACCGAGGGCAACCTGACTCCGTGTGCCAGTGGCTCGGATTTCTCCGCATTGGTGCTCTATTATGCAGCTCTGTTCCTTGTTGCCCATGGTTATCCCAGCCCCGGCACCTTGGAAAGACAACTGCTGACTGCACACAGCGAAGGGCCATCTGTCTGCGAGCGAGACACGTATATTCCTGCTGGAGAGATTTGTCTGCTTCATCCAACACGATGTGAGAACCCTTCCTGACAAATTACACACCTTCCCTCACAGCCACCTGGAACCCACGCAAGACACGGGATTTTGGCAACAAAATTCAAGTCCCTTGACAAAGTCCCCTCAGCTCCTAAAGACCTTTCCTCCAAGTACCCAGACCTGAAACCGTAAGTTTCTTGACCTGCTGCAGCCATTTTGCACCAGAAAGAACCAGAAACACTGCTGTGACATCAGGGCTGGGGGTATTAGAGAGAATAGAGAGAAGCCAACAGGTTACTCGACATTTCTGGGGGACACCAGTGCTGGTGAAGGTGTTTTTTACTGGCCCTGCTCCTGCTGTGTGATCACTGTGCCTCAAAGATACCAGGAACAGAGTAACTCACCACAGGACTAAGTGCTGAAAATAAAAGGAAACTTTCTACCTGCAGAGAAGACAAGGCAAAAGTGCCACAGGAGCTGATGGAGATAAAGATGCCCCCATTGAAGGGTCAAAGCTGCCCACGAAGTCTTTGCTCTCACACTGGCATCAAAAGGCAGGCTGAAATAGTGGCTGAATGAAGTGCTAAAAACATGGAAAAAAGGAAAAAAAAGACAAAACCTGACTCTGATTTTCAACACTTCAATTAACAAATGGATCTCCTTTGATATATAATGACTCTCTGAAGAAGGGGCTGGAAGAAATTTTAGTGCACTTTGTTGTGAGCCTAATTCATTGCTGCCTGTAGTTATATGCTACTATCACCCAAGCATGAATTTTGACTCATGAACAAGCCCTAGGACCTGAAACAACATTAGTTTTAAACTTAAACCCATTTTACTGGGATTTTCACTTAACTTCAATAATTATTGGGGGGATGCTTTGCTTTTCACTTCAGCTGGCTTCAGCTTGGTACAAGCTCTCCCTGGTCACGCCATCACATGACACCCAGAAGCACTCAATGAATTTCTTTGTTCTGTTTCTGACTTCATCCTATAGCAAATCAGCACATTTTAACAAGCCACACAAACACAATCACGAAGAAAACGAACAGGTTTGTTTCAGCAATGGGAAATACACCTTAGTAAATAAAGTAAAAACACTTTACCTCATCATGTTTTGCTCTTATTCAGCTCAATTAAAATAATTGCAGCAACACCACACATGCCAAAAACATTTACCTTATTCAGTCTGTTAATTAATAGATTCTGTTTTGAAATTTACAGGTCAGTTTGCTTCAAATTCAGTTGTTGTCTGTTGCTTTCAGACTTGTATTTTGAGGGCCTGCTTTGAATCATCTCCCAGTAGAATCTGGGCCTAGAGTCAGGGTAAAAGTAGCATAACAGCTTTCCTGTATAGTTTAATCTTGGGATTCTGATTCTAAGAGCAAGACCACATCACTTACCAGAGCTACAGGGGACAAAAATCAACTTGGGAATCTTCTAAAAGGTGCAAAATACACTCCAATAAGGGTTGGGGCTTTTTTTTTTTTGTGGTAGCTACATAAAATTTTTTAAATACACATAAGCTTCCTGTGAATTTCTAGCACCAGTAGTTGAGTAAGACTAGATCGTTCTTTTCTTAAATTATACTCTAAAGACAGGGTTCGTAGATTTTCAAAGACAGCCTAAGACTTCAGTACAATCTGTTAATTCACAAATATTCAGAAAAAGAGAAAATAAATCCAAAGGTTACAAGGGCTAAAGATAAAGATGGTTCCCCATCTCCAAGACTACAATTTCCAGAATGATCTGGGTGTAAAACCAAAACAAATGAACAGTAACCCATCAAGGCATGCCCCAAGTGGTTCTACACATGCACATGTCTGTTCGTACCCACCAAAATGGCACTTTGCAGGTATTCCTCCACTTCTGGAAAGCAACTAAAACTTTTTCAACGCTAACACTACATAGTAATAAATACCTGACAGGGGTTTAAAACAGAAATAACTTCACAGACTGTATCTGTAGTTATTTCATTAGTAAACAGTTGAAGGCAAGACTCACTGTCTAACAAAAGTATAGTTTGAGATAAAATGATTTGGAATACTCCAATCATCACATGTACTTCCATGAAAATAAAGCTAAATGATACACAAGCAAAATAATTACTGAAGTGTCACAAAGCACAGTAATTTATGATTTATCATTAGAAGTGCTGAAAGAAATATAACAGCTTTACTCCTATATTTTACACACTTAGATCTGTTTTTCAAGATTCTCAACTTGAAAAAAAAATTTCAGATAATCATCAACTGTCCTTGGGCAAGTTTCCGCACAAGTCCTCCCAAGATTGACACCACCATTTACTTTTAGCCCCACAAGTCATGGATGCCCCAAGCACTAGACTGGCCTATCCAGACATGTTACTGAAATACAGGTGGAATTTTCCACTTTGCGCTGCTGGGAAGCAAAATGTGTGCAGACAAAACCTGACACAAGCACTTTCAGCTCGATCACTTAAGATCAGGTTTTGTGCCCAAGGACCAAACACCATACACATCACCACACATGCCTCAAAGCTCAGTTTCAGGAAATAATGTTCTTCTAAGGACCAGCAAGGCTTCATCAGGGGTGTAATTCTCCAACAAAGCTGTGCTGGCATTTACAGTGCACTGATGTACAGGTTTTAACTGAACTATGGTGACTTTGGACCATGCCAAAGCCAGCTCTCCAACAGCAGCAACCTGCTAGCCAAGAACACTCCTGAGAAGGTCACTGCTACAAGGCCAACCTCATCACACCACGCCATGAAAAAGAGGTACTTTTGAGCTGATGTTTGCATTATGATAAATTGGCAGAAGCGGCTTGCCATGCAAACCCACAAAAAAACTACTTAGCTCCTTGCAAACAGCACCTAAGCTGTCTAACAACTATCTCTTTTTAAAAAGCCCTAGCACTTAGAAATCTGAAGCAGATACTACATGAAGTACTACCACAGCTGCTGGGGTTGGTCACGGCAGCGGGCTCTGCTGCCACACTTCCCACGTCATAAGCAAGCTGTGCATCTCCTGTTGAAAGCAGGATCCTGGGCAGAACTCCTGTTCCTCACCCATGTTTCATTCAGAGAGGCATGCTCTTTTCATCTCATTTGCAGTGTCAGCCAGAAAATCTCACTTTGCAGTGTCAGCCAGACCTCACTGTGCCTTAAACTTGAGTATTTCTCAGCTGAAATATTAAATTGGGAAGACAAAAATGATATCCTGAAAATAAAGCTAAGAGCAAGTAAGAACACATGAGTACTGGCCATGTGTTTTCTTGAGGCCTTTTTGTCTTTTTGTTTGCTTTGTGATAGGTTTTTTGTGATTTTTTTTTTAAAGCCAGCACTTAATTTTTGTTGAAAGGTTTTGTAATACTTTCTAAAATGTCTATTTCATGAATTGGTGGTCTTGGCATTAAAGCACTTTATTCACTTAAGTCAAGTAACTTTTAAATTGGATGAGGCTGTAAAAAAAACCCAAAACAAATCAAATGCAAAATACATAACTGCATTTTAATCTAAAATCCTGGAGGTCTAAATTTAATGTTTGAAGTTTTGGTTACACTTATGCACTCCATCTTCAGGTACAACAAATAACTTTTTCCAAACTGGTGGTGAAAATAACTTCTCTAATGGGATATAGTCTTGAATTAAGAAACTTGGAAGGTCCTCCAACTTCTACACGCACTCTGTTACCTCCCTTTTAATACATGGAGACACAGCCTCAATATTTGATTTTTTTTTAAAGCATGCTGTTTCTGCAGGGCATCAAGGCTCACTTCCAGCTCAGCATCAGAAGCTGACTCAAGACTTCCCATTAACTCTCCCTTTAGTTACTGAGTAAGAAGGGAAAAGAGTCTTAAGTTGCTTATTTTTTGCGAAGCTGAACCATCCATTCATGGGATGGAAAAAGAGCATAGAGCAAAGAAGAAAGCTATGCTTGTTTCTCTATACAAATAAAATTATGGGCTTGACAACTGTGTTGCTTAAGAGAAATAGTCATAACAAACCAGTTTATAACCACAGTTTGCACCAAAAACCATTTAAATGCTTATTTCTTACAAGGAATATCAGGACCTCATACCCTGAGCATTTTAGCACACTTACATCCAAGTGTCATAAAAGATCAAAAGTAATTCATCAAAGGGTTCAAGAAACCTTATGTCACAAGTCTTGGAAATTGCCTCCCAGCAAAGCTGTACTGGGAAAAGGACAGAGAATTCTATTAAGTGCTTCCAGCGTATTTTACTTCCTGGAAAACAGGGAGAAGAGCCCTCTACAATACCTATTCACAAACACTTGGAGCTGTATCAGAATGTTAGTTTTCAGCCCAAAGATACTTACTAAAACAACAATAAGAGGTCAATCCATGCTGACATTTTTCTGAGGACTAGAAATACCAACAAAGGAGGTGAATGATGTCAAATGCTTCTCATGTATCAGCATTTCTCAAACACCATTCTGTTCTCTTCACAAATATGACTTTGTAATAATTAAACAAAAATATTTGTTGAAAGTCTAGAGCTGGAGGAAAAAAGTTATTTCATTTGCTAAGTATCTCACAAATTTGATCTCACCACAAACAGCCCAACAGGCTTTAACACTGCAGTGGGATTTCTCTTGTAGGTAAAAGACAAGGGACTTGACCAATAAGGCATAAACCCAGAAAAATTCCTGTACTGTTCTGAAGGGGGCAACCTGGCTAAAACAGCAATGTGGACAAAAAGCACTTTAAAGAGCCCGAAGTGGAAAGCAGCAGGAAAATCAGGCACAGGCAATAAACACTCAACAGTTTAAGTCAGAACTACCGTACCTCACGCTCAATAGCATCAATTAGAGTCAGGACAGATGCTGTTACACTTTCAATTATTGCAGAAATGACTGATGATTTTTCAAGTAATAGGAAGAATATTCCAGCAATCCTATCCCTCTGTGCATGCCTCAACAAGTACACAGAAGGCCAGCACCGTACAACAGCTAGTAGCCATGCACCAAGCTGAAATTGCCACCAATTCAATTCACCAAAACCAACCCACTGCTTCCTTAGCACTTACTCAGCAAGTCACTTCGCTCCACTCCACTCACACGGGCACAGAGAGGACTCGGAGCTCACTGACATCACCCTGCACAGAAGAATTATGCAGGATCACTTCAGATGTCCTCTCCTCCAGCCCTAGTTAATCCCATGGGTTTCTCCACCCAAATCCTGCTTTAGAACAACCCAAGGGTTTAGAAGCACCCTAAGAAAATAAAATCTGCTGTTTACAAAACACTGACATGATTCTCACCTCTCAGTCTGAATATTTAACACACACATCACAAAACAAATATTTTCTCTGGTTCTATAAAAAGTTTCTGTTAACAGGAAACACGCAAAAAAAAAGAAAAATAAATCACAAGCATTCTGTGCTAAATACTAATTTCCCTGTATTTCCACTGAAATATTTTCACAACTGCATGAAGCTGTCTCGGAGCACAAACTCCAGCACAAGCTGGTTAGTGTTTTGGAAAAAAAAAAAAGCCTCTGCAGTATCCAGTGCTCAGCCTGGATCAATGACTGAAACAAAGGAACAAAAGGAAACGTGAAGCAAAGGTTAATTGCACACCATGTAGTGTTGGTGCTTTAAAACTAGCTCAGCTAAAAATCTAAGTGACCTTGTGTGATAATTGCTTGGAAAAGCAGGCAGGCAGCTTCAGACTGGAAATGCTAACTGAGAAAATGTTGGCAATAAAAGTCTGGAAATAAGTAATATCATGTGAATTATTCCCAAAACTAAGTCTCTTGGTCATAACATAAAAAAAAAAATCAAAAGATATTAATTTCAAGGTGTTTGCTTTGGAGGAGGAGACCTTCAAGGATGCCTACTATCAAAGCTGCTCCCTGCTGTCCATCCCCAAGGAACTCTGATGAGCATGCAAAACGGGCTGCGCAATTCCCAATGATTCCCTGTTGTTCCACGGCCAGGGCTCAAACGAGTAGGGAGACAATAAGAGACAAGATGCCACTTGATACCCGCTTAAACACCGCAACTTCAGCGATGTGTCGCCTGAAAAGTTCACGCTTGACCGTCTTCCTCCTTTTTGAGCCCAACCGGGAGGCGCAGCAGCAATTACGCAACGCTGTTCCTTCTGAGCCGACTGGGATGGAAACTCAGAGACTATCCAGGGAGGGCACTGCATCCCAGACGCTTTGCGAGCCATCCCAGGTCTACGATGTCCCTCACACCACCGTCCCCAAGCTGGCAGCCGGGTGGCAACCCGACAAGGGGGACTCTGCGCCCCCACACCGCGGTACTAGCCCCGCCGACACCGCGGCGGGGCGGCTGTCGGCGACAGCACCTCACGGCGACACCGAGCAGTCAATGGGGCCCCGCCGGCACCAGCCAGAATTGGGTGTCCGAAAAGCGGCGCTTCCCCGCGTCCCACCGCTCCCGCCCTCAGCGCCCCGCGCGCGCCAAGCACCGCGCGCGCGCCTCCCCCTCAGGGCTGCGGAGCCGCCGCCGAGGGACCCCGCGGGTGGGTGCCCCCTCTTCCCTCATGGCGCTCAAACTTCCTCTAGGAGCAGCACCGGCACCTGCCGGGCTTCCCCGCACTCGCCGCTGCGGCGCCGGACGACGACCACGCCAGAGCCCGCCTGATGAGCGCCCGCCTGCCGAGCCACGCAGGTACCGTGCGCGCCGCCCCCGGGGCCCCTCTTGTCTCCCCACCCGAGAGCCCCTCACGAAAAAGGCGGGAACAGACGTGTCCTTCTGGCGCCCCTCAGGACCTAGCGCTTCCCCACACCCCTCAGCTCCCACCTCAGGTCACACCGTCCCCTCGCTCGGAGACACCGCATCGACGCAGCTTCCCTGCGGCTCCTTCTCTCGGCTCTCACCCCACGACAGGGTTCTTTCCCTCAGCTCCCCGGTTCTCACCCCCACTTCCGTGGTTTTTCCCCTCAGCCGTCCGGCTCTCATCTCCCTTCCACAGCTCTTTCCCTCAGCTCCCCAGTTCTCACCCCCACTGCCACGGCTCTTCCCCTCAGCCCTCCGGCTCTCATCCCCCTTCTACAGCTCTTCCCCTCAGCCCCTCGACCCTCATCCCTCCTGCTCCCGCATGACTCTGCCTCCTCCTGCTACACCAAACCCTCCACCGCGGGCGCCTGGAGGTTCCCCCTGCGCTGCGGGAGGGTAAAGGGAGAAGGCAGACTAGGACAAGCAGTGAGGTAGAACGACAGTCCCTCTCCACCACTCCATCCGGACCCTCTGCTCCGCCCCGCAGCCGGGACCTCCCGGCCCCCCTCGGTACCGCCGAGGCCCCTCACCGCTCTCCCTTCAGGGCCGCTCCTCCGCGTCGCTGCCTCTGGTAAGGAGCCGACGACCGCAGCTCCGCTCGGGGCTCTTGTCCTTCAACCGGGTCCGCCCGGCCCGGGCCGCGGCGCTGCTGCGGCGCCGAGAGCGCCGGGCCCGCCGGTGCCTCCGCCCGGGCTCTGCTGCACCTGCTGCGGGGCTGGGCTGCCCTGCGAGCAGAGGAGGCTCCCTCGCTCCGTCCTCCCTCAACTTCGCATCACTCCGGGCTGCCCCCGCTCCGCCCCGCCGCATGCACCGGCGCTGCCGCTCGCCCCCGCGTCCGGGGAAAGGCTCGGCTACCCTCCCGCCCCATGCACTGCCCCGCTGCCGGGATCGCGGGCAGCTCCCGGCACAGGGCAGGTCCCCTGTGCCCGCCCCTGGCGGGAGGGACCGAGGCCGCCTCCGCCAATCAGCTCCAGCGCGGCTGCTTTTCGGCTCCAGCCCTGTGCCACGGGCAGGGGTACCTTGTCCTGTACCAGGTTCAGGTTGGTCCGAGCCACATCTGACTGCTAGCCTAGTTACATGACCATTAAACAACCTTGTTATGCCGTCCTCTCTCCCCTGACAGGCTTTAAATACAAACGCTAATTACCCAATTGGTTTTGTGTGTGTGTGTGGTTTGGGTGGATGTGGATTTGGGTTTTTTCCTCATTTTGTTTGCTTTGTATGTAATAACGATCTATCAAAATATAATAAAACTGTATTTGCATAGGTAACAGAAAGTAAAGTTCTTTCAAGATTTGCCCCTCACCTCTCACATGCTCTAAAATTGAAAGTTTCCTTGTTTCGTTTAACGTACATATTCACTGCAGCTTTTGTAATGAGCTTTAAAGGACAAAAGTGTCCGATTGTCTTCCTGATTTGACAGATCAAGTTACTCCTTTAATAAAAGTGAAGGTTTAAGTTTCATCAGACAAAACAAAGAAGTTAACGAAATTGGAATGATAGGTTAACGAAATGGCATGATAAGAAAAATTAACATACATAAGCTTTAAATTGTTCTCCATTCTGGTCAAGATGACTTGCAGGAGAAAATGAAACTTTTCTTTCATTCAAATTAATCCATTTTATTTGGGGCATTTTTTTTTAATATTCATTATAGAGCTTTTTAAGAGCTCTTCTGTTTCTCACATATAGAACAAATCATTAAAGTTTCTCAAGCCTCACGCCCTTTTTGATGTCCAGTTAACATTAACTCGTGTTAAGCTTCCATGGGTGGTACTGAAATCCTACAAACGAATGGTGGCCCTTGGCTCAAGGTAAATATTGAGCTCTAAAAAGGAAGTTCTGAAGTTAAATGTCCCAAAATCAACTATATTCATACTATCGAAAGGTTGAAAGGTTTAGTTGCTCATAGGCAAAATAAATTTCAATTATATTAGGTAAGAATTGAATAAATTCAGTTCCTCTGCAAATCCAAATGACCTCCTTATTCCGGTGGCAAGTGATTTATCAAATCCAAAACCAGCAGAACCATTCCTAAGGCATAATCATGGGCGTAAGTGTAGATGAGAAGCAAGTGTAGATTTTGTTCAGCCCTCCCCAAGTTGTGCTGTGATCACCTGCACACTTGTCAGTACTGCTTTGGTTTGTTGGGTGACAGCTCCAATAAAGCTGTTCTCGCTGTGAAAGTGGCAATCAGTGCAGGTACCTGAGGAACTCTATTACAATTATTTACCAGACCTTGGTAAAAAATTAAAGGTGTCTTCATGGAATGTTGTACTCAAAATGTCTCACAGTGGTGGTAGTACTCTGAATTTAATTACTGTGTGCTATTTAATACTAGCTGAGGAATGAATGTAGCTTCTAAAAGCTTTTGTATTATTCCCCACCCACTCTACCTTTCCTGTCAGTATGCTTGATTTTGTCATTGTTCTGCCTTCCCAGTTTCCTATCTCAAACAGATGAGAATAGGTCAGACACAACGTTTTATTGAAAATTAATGTGTTCCAGAGTTAATGATTGTCTCACAACAGCCTACATTTATTGTAATGGCAACTTTCCTTGAGTTTCCATCAACTCTAGGTCTATGTATATCATATTGTCCTGTCTCTGCCTGTTATGGTTCCATGCTATTGCCAAATTGATTTTATTTCAAACTCCAGATCTGTGTAAAATTTTGTATTCAACAATTCTGTATTTTTTTCAAAGTAAATATGAGGCATTCATTATTAGCTAAGCTATGATTGTAACTCTAAGGTGGATAAGGTATACAGCAAAATACTGAAATGGGCATTTTTTGTTCTCCAGTATATTCCAGACCCTAACAAAGAAATTCTGTGCTGCAAAAGTTTTGGCTTCCTGGAATCCAAAATATTGATAAGGAGATCAGATTCAAATAAAATAATAAAAAATCACAAAATGCTATAAAGATGAAGCATTCTTAATTTTTGTTAAAGTTTTACAGAGCTAATAAACACTTCAAAGCAATTTTGAAGAACCTTCTATTGTTGTCCAAAGGGACACCTTCATATTACTTTTCTAGAGAGGAATTTAATTAATTTGCTTTTAATTTGAACTGTGATGTCATCAAAGTTACTTTTACTGGCTGAGGAACAAGAAATGCCTCCTGATGTGACATATTTCTCTGAGGTTGTAGAGTGCCTTCATCCAACAGAGTTAAGCTCGAACTTGATTATGTTAGAGGAAGACAATGGTTCCCTGTTGCGTTTTCGTCCTGGTGGAGTTTTTGTCATGCTCATAAGAATCAAGACACACTACACTGTTAATTCCAAATTTGTGATTCTGCAAGTGCAGTTGATTGAACTGGGTAATATATGTAAGTTGTATTGAAGATTACGTCCCTTGTGCTTTTCTAGTGATTTGCCAGGTCTGGCCAAAGAGGAAGGAATTTTTCCAGTAGATTTCTGGATCATGATGATTCACGTTGAGTTCTTTAAGTGTTTTTTCCTCAGCTGTGATTGTTATGGCTATACTTGCACATACCTCAGGAGTTTTTACAGAACAAAGTACAAGCATCACCTTCCTTATAACTCAGATTCCAAGAGTGTTAGCTGCTTTTGCTTCCTAATTGATATGCAGTCATATAGCAGCCAAACTAATTTATTTAAATAGGGTTTATAGTTTTGAGCCTTTCCGATATGCCAGAAGGAATTAGTCATCTGAAATGTATAGTACCCAATTTAATGGCAGTGTTACCAGACAACCAGCACTACTAGAACTGCTTTCCATGTCTTTGGAACCTGCTCACAGATCCTCATAAAAGTAAGAAAAATGTACAAACAAGTCTGCCTTTACTGTAGTAGTCAACTGTTGGCCTTATTATCTCACACAAGTGACACTAACACACAAGTTAATTCTACCTGAATGAGTGAGCCCGGTAACTTTGTATTACAGCTATAAACGGTTCCCAACAGAGAACTAAAGTGATCGCCCCATGCTTTGTGGCTCGTGTAGGTGTGAAATGGTAATTTCTAGTCAACTGATGTATATTTGGGTAGTGGCAGACAGTTTTTCTCCTAGGTGACAAATCTGTGATGTGCCTGCAGTTGTTCTTTCAGTGCAGCCTGTGTAATTACAAAACACAACGTTCTATTTCCTGGGGCAAAAATTTTAACAAAGGAAGAAGGAATCCTTTACGGACAAATTTAGGTGAGACCTCATGTCTCATTTATTCCTTGTCTGGCACTACTGTAAGTTTCTGAAGAGGACTGTTGACCATGGGGTCAGGACACTTTAATGTAGATAAATCCCACTTTGCTGTGCGTTGTTGTAAGGGGCGTTCTGTGGTCAGAGAAGGCACAGGGAGGAGCACTTAAAGCGTTTGAGCAGATCAAGCAGCTCTCTTATGAGGAAAGACTGAAGCAGGTGTAACTCTTCTGTGTGGAAAGGGATTAGCTGAGAGAGGATTTGGTCAGGATCTGCAAAACCATGAAGGCAGCAGACATGACAGCTACTCAGCTGCTATTCACTAGAAGCTGTGATTTACGAACAGGTGACAGTAACTGCAGCGAGCACCAAAGCAGGTTAAAGAGATGAGAGGAAACTTTTCATGAAAAGCAGCTGTTCTTGATTTCCTTTATTACCCCCAAGAAGTTAAAAAGGCAGGCTGGTTGAGCAAAGTTAGTAACGGAGTGAGCAGTTTTGTGGGTAAGGGTGCTATAATTCAGGTCTGAAGGCAGGCTTTTACCCTGTCGCTGTGCCTAACGTAACTGAGCCTTGGGAGTCAGTAGTAAGGGAAGTGCTTGTCAAGTGACGTTATACTGTCTCTTGAGGGTCTTTTCCCTCTCTTGGAAACTGAATAGTGGCCTAGAAGAACTTTGTTAACCCTTTGAGTATGTCTTGTGTTGAGAACTTTAATCTAGAGAGTAGAGACACTCATTAAGTTCTTTTTTTTCTGAGTTTTTTACTGCTATAAGCAGAACTCTCTGTGTGAAAACGTAGTTAGAAAATTGAGGGATTCTTTGAGTGGTTCTCCTGTTAGTAAGTAGAGATAATATGTTTTTACAAAAGTTGCTTCTGGGAACTTAGGCTGTATTTATCCCTGAGCATTTTCAAGTTCTAGGGTAATGCTGAAACACAAGTAGGCAGGAAGCATTAGGTATGGTGTGGGTGCTTCTTAGTTGCATAGTGTTATGTCATTTGTTTTGGTGACTTTTTGTTTGCTTGATTTTTTTTGTACAGTTAATGGTGATTTAGTGAAGTAGGTTCAAAATCTATGCAACTTCCTGTTACAGTTCTTTGTTTGAATATTGTTCCTCTGCAACTGCTTAGTTGCTTCTTGAATTGTGTGGTAGCATATTCCTCAGAGTGCCTTTAAAAAGGAATATAGAAATAGAAAGATGAATGTTTCTGTTCATGGAAGATGAATGTTTCTGTTCATGATTTCATGAAAGTTGTTTTAAATTCAGTTTCATAAGCTTAGTCATTAAGTTTGTAAAAAACCTGCATGTGGAAACAGTGTCCTCTTAGTTGCAGTTAGAAATGTTTGCACATATAGTTTGCTCTTTTACAGGGTTGTATTGTCATAGTAAATAGCACCATGTATAGCTCTCCTCATCCCTCTTCAAAGAGAAGCACTAGGACTTCATCTCTTTAAATTTGAGGAAAACAACAAATGTATGGGTGATGGTCTTTTTTCAGCTTAAAATATCAAAAGGTATTCCAAGTCTGTTACCTGGTGGGGGTTGCTTGTTCTAATTAGTCCTTTAGACAGGAAGAAGAAATTGTAAAAGGCTACTACAATTGTTTTACTTTACAAGACAAAAAAAAAATTCTAAAATACCCTAGCTTGGAGCTAGTACTAATGTTATACCTAGCTTTTGCAAGAGGCTTTTTCAGACCCCACTGTTATTATGTACCTATTTTAACAAGTAGTGAGTTCAAAACATGGCTGCAGAGAGAGTAAACCAATCCAACAAGATGTTTGATTGTGTTCTTCCTTGTGAGTGGCTTCAGGAAGCAGTGCTTAGTTTTGTGTTTGTGGTTCTAACTTAAGTTACCCATGGTAATAAGCTACAGTTTGTGTGTCTTTCCTGTGTAAGCAGAAAAGGTTAGTATGTAATAAGTAAAATAATTAATAGTGCCTGGATACTCTACTAAAAGGTGTTGCTGTTTGACTGAAAGGGAAAACAGAGCAGAAAAGCAAACAAATGTATTGTTCCAGCAGTACTGTATTGTATTTAGTTCTTTTATCATTTTTCATTTATAAAAGAGCTTGTGCCACACCTATTAAGAAAACACCAAATGCCAATCCTCTGTGCATCTTATTTGTTCTCCTTAGCCCATCTCAGCAGGGACTGTAAGGAACAGAGTGAGTGTGCAGCACCTCACAAGGGCTTCAAGGAAGTAGTTAAGTGAACTGCGATCTACTTGGTAATTCCATACTGACAGAGGTGATACTGGTGTGGTGTGTGCATATTTCGTTTTCTGAATGTTTTCATGTTTCGTTTTGTAAATTAGTATAAGAGCGTCTTCATAGCCTTGGCCGTAGAGTGATAAAAGATTAGTTATGAACCTCTTTAAATGAAGTTCTGCATTTCATGCAGTTGTGTCTCATGCAGTTGATTCCTTTTCTCTTTTTCCTTTTTTCTTTTTTCCTCCTGTTGCCAAGCCCTCCTGCACTTGGCATTTTGTAGTCTTTTTAGTCAAAGATGACACTGAGCAGCAGTCTGAAAATGTTTGTTAAACGGTATTAAGAGTCTGCCAAAAAGACATCGTGTCTTTCCTTCATGTGATGTGTTCTGTCTCCTCAGGTAGTGCTAAGCTCTACTTGGGAAGTGAATTATGACTGTAACCTGTTGTACTGTTTTCTTTGTTAGAAAGCTACTCTGATTTTAACATGAACTTGATGGGTCTATAAAAGCCCCTGTAGGGCTGGGTTCTATATGAGTTCATGGTCCCAGCCCAGGAGGTCCCTTTCAATCCTGAGTTGCTGGACAGATATTTATGAGAAGTGAGAGATTAGGAACTGGAACAGGGCTCTCCAGCCTTCTTTTTGGGGTGTTTGCAAGGAGTACAGGGCAGAGATCCTGAGTTCTAGCTCCAGTGCCAAGTGCCTAATGAAAATACACTTATATACAGAACTGGGAGGGGTTGGGGACAGTGACTTCTAGCAACGGGTAAGAAGCAAAATAACCCAACTCTGGTGAATCCAGTCTGCTGTGGGAATCAAGTATGGCCACTGATGTGAGTCCAGGGAGAGAATATGCCATTCCAGTTGCCACAAGCATATCCCTGCTCTGCAGTGGTTTTGGAAGCCAGGAACTTCTAGTTATGAACTTATTGTGCAGCTGTGGACCCTCACCAGTGGTGCTGGTTCATCTAGTTGTAACTCTGCTGTTGGGTGTGATGGGGAAGCATGCCAAAGTCACTCTATGTACCTACCACATGCCAAGAAGTTGTTTCCCAGTGTTTGGGTAGCCACCACCACATCCTCATGCCAGATCTTCCAAACAAGTTCCACACCTGTGTATCTGTGTGTTTCATTTTGCAAGCATTATGATAGGCTCTGAGAATGTAGTGCTGAAGTTACTGCTTCCAATATCAGAGGACATTATTGTGCTTCAGATGGAGAAGCAGGCTTCCCAGGAACTTGTTCTGTTTTTCTATTCAATCTTTACAGTAATAGACCTTCATCTTTATGCATTCCTCTCTGCTTACAAACTATTTTCCCTCTTCTGTGCTTTTAAGTAGCCCTAGTAATAAAAGCATTTTGTCAAGCTGTTTTCTGAATGCTGCAGAAGCCTTTTTTACTTAGGTGTCACTTCTGCTGGGGTCTAAGAAATGTATCCATCCTGTGCAATTCCACCATCAAAGTCTGTGTAAGGGACCACAGCCTTTTGCAGCTGAAGTTGTCTTGTTTTTAAAGCTACACCTTTTAGAATACCTGCTGGGTCATTTTACATTGTCCCTTTTGTGGCTTTACTATTTCTTACTGATTTATCTGTTTTTAAAGAGTGTGTCCAGTACCATTTCCTACAATGTCAAGTTTTTCCTTGTTGCTGATTTCAATTATTTCATGCTGTCCTTGTGCTTAAGGCAACCAGAAAGCTTGGAGGCCTGAAGTGTAGAATGAATCATTTAGGGCAAGCGATCGGCTTTGGAAGAGAGAACAAATTGAAAGTCATTTTCTCTCCAAACTGCTCTCATTAATTTGGTTTTCAGTATAGCCTTTCTTCTTCCCTTTTATTTAGAAGATGAACTAAATGCCAAGAGAAGAGTGGGAAGGACACTTCTAAGAATGTCAGGAACCCATTTCCATTCCTCACAAAACTGGGGAGAAGTTAGAGCTCCAACAAGCTCAAAAGAGTTTTTTAATTATATGTGTAGATATTAGAAATCTATTGGTGTGCCATGTCATACCCTGATGACATACTTGTTTCTTTCAAGTCGAAGGTCTCAAATGAGTCATTATATGTGTATTTTATGTACTAACATTTGAACTTTTAATGTGTTTAACAATTTTGATGTAATTCTGAATAATATAATGTTAAAGGCTTCATTCAAATAACACTATTAAATAGAACAAGGGAAATATCTTTAAGCAAGTGGCAAGTTTGTACAGAATATCAGCAACATGATTTATACAAACTCTAGGAAGTCAGTTTTAAACAGTTGCAGAAAAAAAGCAACCAATATCTTTTATTATTGAAAATCTGTTCTTTTCAAATAAGTGTTTTGTCTGCTTTTATTTTCTAGGAATCTTTTCTTCTTTTCTCCTCTTGGAGGGGAAATTTGCCTTGTGTTAATCCTTGTGTTTATTTTCTTTGCATTATTTTACCATTAACACATTCTCAAATAGTTGTGTGGAAATGGAGCTAACTAGCTTGTATCTCTGGATGTCTGTGTAACCCCATCTGTGTTTGTGATGCACCAGGTACACCAAAATTGGATGGGAGTAGCATAATTGTAGACAAATGTGTTGGCCTGAACTTGTGATGTGGGGGAGAGTAGATGCTGTTTCTCAGCACAGAACTCTTCCATCTATCTGCAGCCTGGGGTTGATATCATCACATAATGATGTGTTTCCTGTGTTTGTCTCCTCGTATCAACGATCTTCCTCTGCAGGACCTCCTCCTTTACTCAGCCCTCAGTGATTTAATTTGAAGCTATTGTCTCTTGCTGAGTACATCCATATTAAAGCCCTCCTAGGAACATTGAATAATACATTGAATGTTTGGCTAAGGGAGCCTGGATCTTATTTCATATCAAGAGTGTGTTAAACATATGCAAGAGCATGAAAATGTTTGGAGCAATAAACTGTTACACTTCCATTTGTTCCATTATGCTGTTACTCTAGCTGTAATGACTGAACTGCAGCTGATCAAAGTGTATGTTTAGGGAAGAAAAAATCTGCCATTTCATGATGACGCTCTCCTCGTACACTGTAGTTTTACTATTGGCTTTGGAAGGTTGATTCTTTTCTTGGTAAGGTGTGGTAAAGCTTGATCAGTTTGCAGTTAATGTAATTTTTTCCTTTTGTTGTGGCATAAATTGTTGGGGTTGTGGGGGGTTTGGATATTTTTCTATATGTGATTATTAACTGAGACTTAGTAACTGATTGTTGAGATTTTTGATTTTCTGTGCTGTGAATGGAGAAATGTACTAAAATCCATTATAGAACTGCCATATGTAGATTTTAATATTTGTGAGCCTTAATCGCTTCCTGCTGTAGAGGTCTGCTGCTTCATGTTCCCCTTTTAGAATTTTTGGAAGACAGTTTTGGAGATGGTTACTGCCTACACTTGCTCCAGACACAGGCATCCTTGAGCGTGAGAATCCTAAAATAATCGGACTTGGAAGCTCGGTCTGGAGGTCTAATCCCACCCCTGCCCGGAATTGATCATATTAGCTTGAGATACTTAAGGCCTGGCTACTTCAGTATGGAACATTTGAGTATCAGGGTTCCACAGCCTATTTGGGCAACCTCTCTCAGTGTTTGACAACGATATTGTTTTCTTCAAGTATCTAGGCACCTCTTCTTGGCCATTGTGTCCACTGCCTTTCATACTATCGCTGAGCATTTCTCCAAAAGCCTTGCAGTTCCTTTACCCAATCCCACTGGACAGCTGAAGACAGTAATGAGTTTTCCCCTCAGCTCTCTTGATATATAGGACACTGGAGAAGCTGTTCACTGGCATTCCTTCTATCTTGCAGTGATCTACACACTTGCAGAGCATGGATTTTGGGTGTTAATATGGAAATATCCCTCCAGACCTACTTAAATCTTGGCTTGTTTTGTAACTCTGGTGTTGTGGGGTTTGTGTGGATCAGAAGGAGTGATTCCCGAAAAGAAAGTGTTCCTGATGCTGATTAGATGTTGAAATCTGCTAGGGCTGGAGGGAAGAAAGAATTGATTCCTCCCTTTGATTTCTGTATCTGTGAAACGGGTGAGAACATATTTGGGAAGGAACTCCTTGCAGAGGAGGCAGCTTGCAGGATGGAGCAAAGCAAAAAAAAAAAAAAAAAAAAAAATTAGTGAAAATGAAGACATTGGTAGTAGCAAAACCAAGAGTTAACTATAGATGGTGCAGATGCAAAGAATACGTTGGAATTAATGTGTGGTGGGCAAAGGATTGCAGAAGTTACTGTACATGTCTTAATGAGCTCAGGCTTTCTCTTTTTAACTCCACAGTAATGAGTTTGTGGACAAGTTAAGAGTGAAAAAATTAATGCAAATATTGCAAGAGAGGCATCACAGATACCATCGAGATTGGTTTTCCTAGAGTGGAGAGGGAAAGATTATTAGTTGAAGGGGGAGGAGTTGTTCTGCTTTTTCAGCCACTGCTTTGAATAATGAAATATTTATTCCCTTGGAGAAGAACAGCTGAAACAATAGAGCTGTGTTTATAGAAAAATGGTCATTTGTCCAGACTCTGATTTCTGGTTCATCAATACCTCTTTGTGAGAGGTACTTCCCTCAAATATGCCTTTGTTTCCAATGGAATGCAACCAGGGGCGTATAGTGCAAGGAGTCTCAGTTGGGCTGGCTTAAACAAACAATAAAACAGTGCAAAGACTGAAATTAAAATGTATATATTTGTTCTGTGCCATGTTCTATTCATTACCTGATTGGAGCATGAGGCAAAACAACACATCTTGAAGCTTCCAGCTGGCTGAGCTGTGTATCTGTAAAGCAATGTTACATGTGTTTCAAAACATGATTAAAAAGGCAGTTGTCACGCTTTTCTTATGGTTTGTTTAACGAGTTCTGAATGGTGGAAATAACCAGAAAAGTTCTCAATTCATGCCTATTCATAAGGACAAACACCAACTTTTTTCCTTTTTTTCCCAGACCACTGAGCCCAGTGATCCAGTGTTATGCTTGGAGGGACTGTGACAGGTGGTAAGTGAGATGGCTGGAGGTCACTTTGAGTGTAATTCATCTGTTTTCTGAAAATGACATCTGCTTGCCCAGAGGGTGCTCAAGCCTATTTTCTTCTCTCCATGCCCTAGTATCCTTTGCTGGAAGCAATTGGGAGCTCGGAATATTTATTACCACGTCACTGTCGTCTCCCTGTTGTGATGACTGGGTGTGTTAAGGCTCCCTTTCTCTGCCAGAGAACCACAACATGACCTAGAACGCAAGTTTAATAACATAAGGGTATATTTTTGTTTGATTTGTTGTGCTTTTTTCTCTCCATTCTGGTGTGTTGATCTTGCCTGGTGCTTTCACTTGAGTTGTTTGGTTCTCTTGAAAGCACCATCCAGAGGTACAAGCTCATCAAGAAATTAAGGAATAGGTTCTGTTGCTTCTTTCTGGGATAAATCTGTCTCTTGTTTTGTCTTTGCTAAAAATAAGGCTCAAGAGCATTTCTCCAGATTCCCTTCCAGCCTAGTTCACATTTGGAAAAATTTGGCTGCATCCCACCTCTGTGGTGCCTTTTAAAAATTTTTTTGACAGGAACTTGAGTCAAATGGATTGGATCTCCAAGAAATTATCAATGGTAAGTATAAAAGATGATTGCTGTGTTAGGGAAACGGGTGGTACTGCACTGTGGTCTGCTCTAGAGGCAGAGATGAGTCTGCGGGAGGGGTAGGTGGAGGAGAGCCGCTCTTCTGCCAGCTGTTCAGGGCTTTTTCCCAAGGGCTTTATGCATATTTTGGATACGGCCAAGTAGTAAGATGTAAGGATATTGCCCTCTCGGCAGCAAGAAGGGTGGCATTCAAGGAACAATGACTGCACACTTAAGCAGTGTGTGAAACAAGGACAAGGATGGCAGCTGCAGAGAGAGAGAGACAGCTTCTGCCACCTATTGCAGAAGCAAGCAAACGCTGTGGAATACAGGCATGGAAGTGACCAGGAGTTGGAAAGTAACTGTAGGAATGGTAAATCCTGGAGAATGTGCATGAGAAGTCAGTGAATTAAAAGGAGCTGAATACAAAAGTGGTCATGTGTGAAGAGTCGATTGAGAAGTCAGGACAAGTCATCAAAGAATTTGTGAAATGACTTGCACATGTTGGTGACCAGGGCTGGCAGTAGTTGCTCTATTGTGTCCATATGACAGCCTGGGTTTAACAGGATGGACATCATTGTGCCCGTAATTTATTTGTTCTGGTCACTGAACAAAATGCAAATACATGCAGCACTGTAAAATGAGCAATATTTCATTCTGACTACTTATTAGTGTTCTAGTAGCAAAACAGAAGTGTTTGTGAACAGCTGAATTGCATTACCGTTGACAACCACAGTGATGGGCAGATGGTGTCACACCTTGCTCTCTTGCCTGGATCAAACATTTTGTGAGTGATAATGGGAAAATCACTCTCTCCCTCACAAATTAACACTACCTGTTCTTTTTATTGTCACCATATTATAGAGCACCAGAGGCATCTTTCAATTTCCTTAAAAATATCAAGGAAAAAGTGTTTCCTGATGCTCAGTAAACATGTGAGTATGTAAGGGCAACATCTTGACAGATCCATCATAAAAGACTTGTCCTGTAGTGTGGTACAACCTGCTTGTTTGAGCCTTTGGAGGGCAAAATTTGAGTTTGAGCATCTTTCAATAGAAAGGGATTTGGAGTCCTGTGTTTTTTTGGCCCATGAAAATGACACGTGTCAAGATGGAAATAATGCTTTTAATGTTTTTCATTCTAGAAAAATTTTCAGCCTAACCTCATTTAGTTTTCAACCAACAGATATGAGGTTTGTGGTACAGTCAACAATCAGAAATGAAAGAAAAGAAAGCTGCTCCTCAGAGTTATGCTTCCCTATGAAGCTCTTGGTTGCAACAGAGCTGAGATGGTTTTTAAACAGACAGCTTAGCTTCAAAGATACACTTAATCAGCAAGAGGGACCAACTGTTTTGACTATAGAGGGAATGACTATAGACTGATGATGAAGGTGAAACAGATGTAATTTTTTTGCATGTGTGCAATGCATAGCAGTATCATCACTTAATGCATGGCATTTGCAACATAAATTACATCGTGGTTTATTCCTTATTGTGACAGTATATGCCCAGAAGGAAACACAGAAGGAGAAAATCTACAGACTGAATCAGGGAGGACAGTGGGCAAATTGTGGAAATTCTTCACACCTAGAACATCGCTGAGGTAAGTGAAATTTAGGTATGTGAACCTTGCCAAAATAAAGGTTACCAACTCCTATTCCAAAATTGCAACATCCTAGTAGATGAAGCGTTTTGTAAATAGTGACACAACTAGAAAGAAATTAATGCTGAAAGTTGGGAGATATGATAGGATTCAATTTGCGTTAAGGAAAGGGTTGTGTGGTGATGCATCATCAAATATGTGTCAGAAAAAGGATTGATTTAGATACCGACTGTATGAGATGAGAAGCTACAGTTGATGCTTGGAACTTCCTGTTCTAGACAGGTTATATTTACCTGGTCATGTTTGAGAGCATTTGGGGCCTGGAGCAGTGCAGGCTTGCCCTGAAAACCAAGGACCTCTACTGGTACTGTACTGGTGTTCTGCTCTTGTTACACCACACACACAAAAGCTCCAAATAAAATAAAAACAAACCCCCACCAAATATTAAAAACAGAAACAAAAAACCCCAAACAACTCACAAACCAACAAACCCAAATACCAGCAAAAAAATAAATCAACCAAACCGAAACCCCCACCACAATAAAACAAAAACCTCCAACAACAAAAATACCAGAAAAAAAAACTTGCTTTGTAAGGTGAAATTATTTGTTCTAGCTAACACTCGATATGCTTGCTGATTCTGACCAGGTTAAAGACTAAATAAAAACAAATAATTTTTTAAGGCCTTTTGTGCCAGCAACGTGAGGTAATCACTGCTGCTGTCTTTGGTTGTGTCTCTTTGCAAGTCAGTCAATTAATTTTTGATTTCTTATTTAGTCTGAGTTGAATTTCATCTGCATGGTGGTGTTTTCAGTACCTCACTGGCACGTGTGCCATAGTGTTGTAGTTGATGAATAAGTGTATTTCCCCAATCATAGCTATATTAGTGTTTTGGTTTCTTTTCTTGCCCTTTCTTGGGCTCTTCTGTGTAATGGCTGTCAAATTATTTACTTTCCATGATGCTGCTAATCTTCTTTTAGAAGATAAGTTGCAACACATTCCCCTGAGTCTCATTTTACTATACTGCAGCTGGGCTAACAAATGTTGACTGTCATCTGACCTGACTGCATGAGCTGATAGCATTTAAAAGAGTGGGTTTATTGGCCAAGGGCTTCCCAAATGTGACTTCAGTGGTGGTTGTGTTCAGAGTGACATAAGAAGTGCATGTATTGATATTTCAAAGTGTAGTCATGCAATATATATCTATAAATTTCTATTAGAAAATCGCCGACCCTCCAGAAATACCTTGGAGCCATCTGCCATGTACTGCACTAAAAACACTTGTGTGCCAAGCAATAAAGCAACATTTGTGCCATAGGAAGTTAATTGGTAAGTAAGGTATCATTTTCTGAGTTGTAAGCTCCTGAAGCAGTTTTAGCTTCTGTACCCAAAAGCCTCATCAGATAGATGTTATCTTGCATGTGTGTCCTTGTATGCAAAGGGTTTTGTTTTCCAGCTTCCAGAACATCTACATATAGGAGTCTGTAGTTTTATTGTAATGCTGATGGGACATGAATACTCCTTTTTACATGGCAGAACTCACATGTGGCCCCATTATTAAGTTTCACATTAGGCAAGAAGTTTTTGCATGTTCAGTCATCTTATTTTGGTGTTTTTCAGTCTGTATGAGTTCACAAAGGTGACCTTTTACTGAGCCTTCTCTGACTGCGTGCCCAAGGGTTTGCCGAACAAGACTACCTGTCCCTAAGACCCTGACCTCTCTTAGATCGCCACAACAATAGAATTACTATCTCAATTTATTGTGAAAATCTTAGATTGGCACAGCTTTTGGGACACGTATCTGCATGTCTTGCTCCGAAGAGCCTATTAGCTGTCTGGGGCACTGCCTTACAAGTGCATGGCAATTAAGGAGAACACAAAAGTTAACTTGGAAATTTTTTTAGGTTCAACCAAAGGATCTGGGGCAGGATAAGCTGGTTTGGTTTTTGGGGAATGCACTTTGCTCCTTACAGTAATTTCAGGAACAGGACTCTAAAATGGATTTATTAGTGTAAGAATTTCCAGCATGTAATTATTCAGGTAAGTTGTAGGTCTATGGTCATTCTTTTTAGTATGAGATGCTTTCATGTGTTGTAGAGGTACAAAAATTTTGCAAGGTTTGTTCTTCCCTCTTCTTTCTCAGAATCTCTCCAGTCAGAGTTGTTGGTAATATTTCGGTGTAAATGAGAAAAATGTCTTCCTCTTTTCTTGTTCTCCTTAAGGGGAATGCTGTGGAATGTGTGAAGCATTATCCATGGGGTTTCTCCATTCTTATGTAATTCCTCTTTTTATTATACTCTGTGATAATAAAGATATCCCTTTATTATAGGATACCTCTGTGCCACTTGCTTTTTACTTAGACTGTTTTCCTTTATTCTCCTTCCAGCTGAACCCACCTTGCTTATTGGTTCCATTTTAACGTCTTTATGATTTCTCTTAGTTACAAATTATAAATTATATAAGTGTAAGAATCAGTGTATGTATATATTTTAAAAGATAATCTGGACCTAAGTGTTCAGTCTTCCCTTCATTCTGAAACACTGTGGTGAGTGAAATTAGGATGAGAATTTAAGCACACAACCATAAAATTGACTGACTTCTTGTGAGATACTGCAAGGACTTCTGTGAGGGTTAAATGTGGGCTTAACTCTGGTTTGGCACAAAGGTAAACTTCCTGCTATAATACATTGTTTTAAATATGTCTCAGACGCTACAGGGGAAGGAAAGGGTTGATATGTGATACTGTGTAAGGAATACTATAGTAACAAGCTCTTGTGAGCCATGCTGAGCATTCAGATTGCCTGTACAATCAATGTTCAAGGACATCAGGCACTGGGTACCACAGACATTTCTCTGGCTTTTCAATAACTGTCACCTAGTCTGCCAGGGAAACTCACTGTGAATCACAAGGAAGTTCTGGACAAATATTTCAGTTTCCTTTATTTATGGTATGGGAAGAAAAGTGTGCTAAACACAGTTCTCTTCATCTTCATGCTTGACGTGCTTCCTCCTTGGCAAAACTACTGGATTGTGTCATAGCCTGGCATTTGCCTTGGCAATGAATGCCAGCGTGACCGCAGGTGGCTGGGCTGGACTCTGCCCCAGACAGGTGTGGGGCTGTCAGTGCAGCGATAGGCATCTCTGCTAGATTCATATCCCAGCTCAAGCATCATCAGGTTAAGGGTCATTAGTGCTTGCCTGTGTCTGGACCACTGGATCCACAGGTACGCTTTGGAAGCCATTTGTCTGTGTGCCAAAGTGCTGAGAGGACTTAAGAGCAGAAGCCTGACATGCGCTACTTTATTCCTTGCATGATTGGAGGAAAAAAACCCTAATACATACCTATACCCATCCCCAAGTGTCACTACAGTAAAATCAAGCTTAGGAAAGCATTAATATATTTCTGGTAGAAGCTATATTATCATGCATAATTCCAATTGCCGACTCCATGTACTTTCGTGTATGGTGCCTTTGGTATACAAATAGTAAAATCAACAAGCTTGTAGTTTAAGTTCAAAAGACTCCACGTCAGAACTCGGGAAATAAAATTCTAGTTTTTTCCTTTGCCAAATTTTTGTGACACACTCAGATTACTTGATCTTTTACTGTCTCAATTTACTGCCTTGGAAATTAACATAAACCCACTTATTTCTTCTGTGAACTTTTTCTAGCCATTGCTGAGGTGTAAGACATAACTAATTTCAGATCTCCTAAGTAGGATTGGGAGGGAGTGCTATTAAATTTGTGGTGTCATTCAGAAAAGTTACTAAGGAGACAAATGTCAAAAGCAGAGATTGTATCATCATCTGTGTGTTGCATAGTGATTCTTCTCAGTGTGTGACAGGAAGAGATCCCAGATAATCAAAGGCTATGTTAACTTTATGGAATAGATCTTTTAGAGGTCTGCTTTCAACATTAGGAGATTATTCTTGATATGTAATAATTTCATCTTTTCAGTGCTAAATGGCATTTATGTATTTAAAATGTAAGATGGCCAAAACTAAGTATCCAGGGTGTTTTTGAAGTTCTTTTATTGGAGAGCAACTCAAAAGTCTTGGACTTTCTCTGTTGAACTATAGTGTTAAGGAGAGGGGTTTTTTTTAAATCTGGGTCAGGAATGTGGTCAAAGATGTTAAAGCTAAGTCAGACAACGGTAATCTTTGGTATTAGGAAACCTTCTGTGTGCTGGCATGCTTTAAGAAAAGTTGACTTAGCTTTACACACTTCCTGTACAGAGCTGTTCCTGGTCTTCTAGCAGCGTTTTTCGAAGTGTTAAGCACTGCTGGGACCATGCCTTGAATCCTGTGGGCTCCTCAGCACAGGAGAGACATGGACATACTGGAGAGTGTGCAGCCAAGGGCCAGGAAGGTGTTCAAGGAAAAGCACCATCCTGTCTGCAGGGAATGGCTGGGAGCACTGGTTCTTCATCTCAGAAGAGAAGGCTCAGGGGCATCTTGTCAGTGGACAAAGAGCTGTAGGGAGGGTACAGAGGAGACAGAATTTGGCTGGCTTTGCTGCCTGGTGCCTGAACTGGAGCCACAGGGCACAAAATGAAACAGGAGAGTTTTCTGCTGAACATCGGGAAATATTTTTTTGCAGTGAGGGTGATTGAGCACCAGCAGAGGCTGGCCAGAGACGTGTGGCATCCACTAAGTCACAGCCAGATCTGAGAGCAAACCTGGGACAGCACAAAGTACCCTCCAAAGGCATCAGAGCATAACTTTAGGAGTTCCCTTCCAACCTGAGACTGTGATGACATTAATGGTTCATGAATAGGGACATCACAAGACCAAATGAGTTATGCTTAGAAAGTTTAAGCTCTGACTCTCTTCCATTGCTCTACTATATAGACACATTAGTGTAGAAAAGTGTGACCTAGCCACTACCCATGGCTAAAATGGTACTAGGGCTAGGAAGGTCCAGTTAAGATACCTCACTTCTGTGAATCTGTCAGCCAGTTACTTTGTATATTTATGGAAAAACACTTTTAATGATGCTTATCGGATAAAAAATGAAATTCTTTTGGGTGAAGAGGACTGATATCAAGGGAATCCAAGTAACTTCTGTCTGGGGGTCTGTAAGCTTTTTCGTTCACTTGTGAGAATTCTAACTTCTTTTTCTTGCTGATATAAATTGTATGCAATCTTTAGGCCTATGAAGAGTAATTGTAAGACTTGAATAATCCAATATGCAATCAAAATCTAAAATCCTACCAATGTTAAACTATTTTATATTTTTCTACTCGATGGGATTTTTAGATTAGTTTGAAAGGCTTATGTTAGATCTGTCTTCTCTGACTTCACTATATTGTTAAACACTGCACTCTCTACTAGATACCAGGAAGTAGCACTGCTCAAGGTTTTCTAAACAACAGGTGTATTTTAATGTCACTCATTAACCAGTTGTATGAGCCATTAACGGCCCACTTGCCATTTTCACAGCACTGCTTCTCCTAAGCAGGACTCCGAGAACCCTTGTATTTCCCTTAGGTATGGCTCTGCAGACCAATCTGTGGTGTTTGTGCCTGGTAAGGGCCAGGTTATTACGTAAAGAGTACAACCTTGAATATGTTTGTGAACATCGGAAATAACATGTATTAATAATGCAAAATAATAGGAAGTAATACATAGTATTGTTCTCATCAGAAAACCCCCAGAACACACTACTTAGTCAGGCTGTTTGAAGATAACGAAGACTATTGCTTAGTTTTCCTTAGGGCAGTGATTTTTCTGAGGAGTATTGTGGTAGTGCTGCCTTAGGTGCCTGGCTTGATGATTTCATTCTCATATTACTTCTTATG
Source organism: Nicator chloris (assembly GCA_013400495.1). Lineage (NCBI taxonomy): Eukaryota > Metazoa > Chordata > Aves > Passeriformes > Pycnonotidae > Nicator > Nicator chloris. Next base: position 199,385 of record WAAE01003136.1, read on the forward strand.
TGGTAGATTTTCCTGTTACTTGTTACAAATTTGGGAAGTCCAGGAACTGAATTCGCACATTGTGTACAGGAAGTGCTTCATACTTGCACAGATCCCAAACTGATGGTGATTTAATCTCTTCCGGAGAGACTATATAGCACTATGTCATCCAGATATTGTGGAAGAAATGGAGTTTCTTTTCTGGTTTTTTGACCTTATGAAATGATTAATGAGAAGTCATTCAGCTGATCTAATCAAAATTTTCCATGGAACAGCTGTGAAGTAGCAGCCCTGAAGATTTTCAAATGAATATAAATACAGATGAGATATTTAGCAGCTTCCTCAAAATTTGTTCAGTTGGAAAGGCACACTTAGTGGGAGGATGAACAATTGAAACAGAGACATTAAGTACTTGAAATTCTTAGTTTCTCCTTGTTTCTGAGCTTGCCAGGAGGATTCTAGTGCAAGCTGAAGTAAATGATGGCGGTGAAAATCAAGCAACTTAAACCACTGGCTGCTTTGGTGGTGATGACTTAGCTACAGTATGGGGAAATTGTGTTTATGGAGAGTTTATGACAGCAAAACTGGGATGCTAACATTGAGTCCTTTTTTAATCTATTTTCCTTATTACAGTGAATTCCCCTTCTTTCACGATACTTAGTATCTGCCTACCTGGTTGTAGTTTACTAGTGTTCAGTGCACACAAAACCACAAGGACATTAGGTTTAGACACAGATGAAGCCCTGGTTTTAGCAGCAAATCATCAGAGGGAAAGGTGTTAAATCATCTTGAAGATTTTGGGTTCTTTAGGCCTATGCTGTGTGATTTTTCGCAGCTCTGTGTCTCTGGCGTTAACTATTGTTAATTTTGTGGTAGGGAGAAGCATCTGAGAATGTTGATATTAAGGTTTTCTCTCCCTCTATAGATACAGATTTCAGTGCTGTAATCTCAGAACTCTGGATCCACTAAAGGGAAATCAGTAAAATCACTTGTGTAACACAATGACTGTTAAATTTCAAAATATTTGTCAGGTGAGTTTAAAACAAAATAAGAAATATCTATTTCTCCCCAGCAAATTGATTTCTTATGTGAGGTCTTTATGATCAGATCTCCTTGTAATTAAAGTATTAGAGATGTTCAGGGAAAAGTTTGGTAACATGACCATATACCTCTTAAAAGAGTAACAGGCTTGGGGGATAATAAGTTGGAAGTAAAAATACCAACATGGGACTATATCTAGAGGTGGTAAGGAGTTGTCCAAATGGTTAAAAAAGTCTTATTTAAAAATTACTAAAATATGTCTTAGAATAAAAAGATGCTAAACTTTCTCACTGCTCAGACAATTTGACTGTCTAAGGACACTTAGTGTTCACAACTTTTGACATCTGATGGTAATCTTGACTCTTGGGAAAGCTCCATTCCTCCCTCCAAAAAAAAAGAGAAGCCATATCTGTTTACCTCAGCAAGGCTTCTAAAGCTCGCTCTGTAAAAGTTACGGTGGTTTTGGGACACCGTTGGTTTTAATAGAAACCTCTGAATAGCTCAGTTAGCCTTCAGGATTTAGAGCTGTTGGAGGGAAGCAAATCAAACTGTATTTGCAAAGGTATAACCTGAATTTAGCTGTTCATATACTGTACTTTCATGGGTGTTGCCCACTACACAGCAGAGTAAGTCCCCAGGGGATGTTCTCTTAGCTCTTCCATTTGATTCTTAAACTGTACTTCAGCTTTTTGTTGCACAGATTTCCCTTTTCAGATCTAGTTCTGGGAGCTATCTGAAATTGTGCTATCTTGATATCTGCTTTAAAGATGGGAATGTAGATATTGGTAATAAAAAGGTGATGTTAGATTCAAGCACATTGTTAAAAGCTTTGGTTGGCAGTTAGTGGCACAGAGCTTTCCTATGCTCCTGCTTTGCTATGAAGTAAATTACTAAAATACAGATCGTCTTAAATTTCAATATAGTTAAGCAGAAACGTTTAGTGTGCTCTTGGCTTGAACTGTTTTGCTGTTAGACCTGTAACTGCCAATAATATTTTTAACTTGCTGTTCTTTGTTGTGATCCTGAAAAGATTTAAAAAACAAGTGTTGCTCTGATGAGCAGGGCAGTCGCATCTAGTAAAAGACGCTCCACTTAAACATGGGATTCTTCTGAGTAATGTACCTCCACTTTGCATCTTTTTTCCCCGTGCAAACGAAAAGCACAGTTAATGCAATAGAAGTAATTTCCTCGTCTCCCATTGCTGTTGGGAAGTATGATTATGTCCCCTCTAGCAAGCCCCTCAGTAGCCAAGGAGCTGCTAATGGCTCGTTGAGAGTCCCAAGCTGGTCGGAAAGTACCCCTTTTAGGCATCGTTTTGTGGGAAAGAGATGCAGAATTAAATAAGAAATTAAGCAGGGATGACAATCGGCTTCTACCTTTCCCTGTCTTTGGAGGGCTATCAGATTTGGGTTTATCTCCTGTGAATAGGGTCTGTTTTTAAAACGGTGATGATCCCTCCTGGGACCACAAGCCGCTTTTAAAACGGCTAAGTGTCAGAATATTGTGGCATGAAGCTTGGCTTTCCCTGTCACTCTGAGTGTTATCTTGCCGTTGCTGTTTGTAAGAGACAAGCCAAGGCATGGCTGATTCTAGAGGCACAACAGTGCACAAGGTCAGGCTGAGGGGAAAAAAAAAGCCAGTTTCATTTCGTATGCGTGAGCAAATGGGACTTGTAATGCACTCCACTGTCTGTATGGAGCAGCGTTTCCCGGGGCTCCAGGGCACGGAAACTGCAGCCTGGGGAATTCTTGCATCCGCCTGAGCTGCTGGCACCAACTGAGGGCACGTTGCTAGCCCTGGGCAAGCTGTGTGTGGAGGGCCCGCCTCTGAGCTGCCCTGGGAGTTCCGCATCCAGGGAGAAATGAGCATGAGACTCAAGAGATCTTTGGGGGCACTGCTGCGGCATCCCTGCTATTGGCACATCAAAGACAGCCCCTTGCTAAAAGGCAATTTTCTTCCTGCGGTTTTCTTCCAGAAGGGAAGCCATGTATTTAGCTTAGTTGCAACCAGATTTTATAATCATGGGGAAAAAATCAACGTTATAATCACAGGGCACAAAGTGATGCACAAAGCTCAGCTTCAGGTAGCTGAGTTGTACAGCTATAGCAAGGCATTTTATCTGTTTGATGAACTGCATAGATTTAATTGTAAACTTTTTCCTTGGGGTTTGGGGAACTGGATGGGGTGTTTTGGGGAAGTGATGTGCAAGGGTAAGACAAAGGGCAAGATAACCCTAAAGGTGAGTCATGGTGACAAAACTAAACTGTTTCGACTTTGTTAGTTTTTGGTTGGATTTTATTTTTCCTGGTATTCACTGTGTTTGGGATGTTTGCATTCCCAGTTATGTTAGTGCTTAAAAATTGAGTAGAGATGTTATTACACCTGAAATGTAAGATCTAATTTTAATGAGTAACTTATTGTACACTTTACAGTTACTAGCAGTGATTCATCTATCAGTTAAAAGCCAAAGTACAGTTCTTGGTTTTCTAAAGGGCAGCTCTGAGTCTCTGACCTGATACTAGACTTGTAATTTTATTGATCGGCTTAGTTATTTCTCTGTATTCATCCAAAACAGTTGCCTCAATGGCAAAATAATTGTACAGAAGTGTTATATTCTTTATTTCTACGGTCACAGCTGTCTAGCATATTCAGTTTTGGGGAACCTTGGTCTCCAACCAGAATTCAGTTCATAGTGACAGAGGTAACTGTTTCATTTATAAATATTACTTGTGTTGGTAAAAGGGGAGGCAAGTGTTAGCTCTTGTTTGGAAGAGTAGCCTGGTGAACATCACAGATCTAGGTGATTGCACGCACCCTGTGGTGCAATGGTCTACTGTATTTTATTACGGGTTAGTTTGGGGAAATAAAGAGAGAAGAGCTTTATGTGGAATATATTAAATATCATATATGAGAAATTGCCATCTGATCCCAGACAGAAATACTTAATGATGCCTTATTTTCCCTCTATTGCGAGTTGGTCAACTTCTGAGCTGTGATCCTTAAATAAAGATCCAGAAATTTTTCTTACTATTGCAGAGTTACTATAAAACCAGTGTAGGTCAAGTTACTGGGAAACTATAGATACAGCTGCACTCTGGTTCCAAGCACCAGCAGCAATGTGCAGGATTAGTGAAAAAATGATGCATTTTGGATTCTGAAGTCCTGGTTCTTTCCAAAGCGTCCACACTGAAACAACAAATACATCCCTTCTGAAAGCTCAGTCAGGCATGCACTGGGAACTGCTGTCACAGCAAGAAGAGCCTAATTTGAACAGCCTGGGTAGCACATTTGCTCACAGCATTGCAGCAGCTTTGAGGTCACTCCTCAAGGTCTCACAGCACCATTTGGTGTAGTTGGGCTTGTTCTTCTATGGAATTGTGATGTGTATGCAAGCTTTTCTGTGTTGTCTGCATTAATAGTATTTGGAAAACTTACTAGTTTTCAGAAAAACTATTTGCACAGAAAATGGATTTCTTCCTTCTTCCTTGGGGAGTGTGTATCAGTGCTTCCAGTGCAGAGAGGCTAGCTATGGGAATGGGGAGGAGGAACAATAGTTTTAAACTGATAAGAGGATAGTTTTAGGTGGAATATGAAGAAGAACTTTTTTATTATGAAGGTGATGAGACAGGTTGCCCAGAGAAGCTGTCAATGCCCCACCCTGGGCCCCCTGTTGGATGGGGCTTGTGGCAGCCTGATCTAGTGAAAGGTATCCCTGCACATAACGGGGGGTTGGAATGAGATGATCTTTAAAGGTCCCTTCCAACCCAAACCATTCTGTGATTCCAAGGACCTCAAGTTATTCTATCCAGCCTCTGGGCTGCCTTTTTGCAATTGGATTTTCTCTATTTTAATTACAAACTTTGCTGTGGTGTCCAGTGTGAGGTACTTGGGATAGATCGAGATCATGATTAATGCATAATTTATGTCTATCTATCAGCAACAATCACTGACATAATTGCATTTAATTATTTCTGCAAGTAGGTGGTATTAAAGACTTACAATGTTGCAAGGTAACAATTAAATGAAAGTTGTTTTCCTGATAATTAGCCAATATTACACTATTAAGTAGACTTTGAACCCTGAAATAGAAGCATTCCTTCTTGACTGTGTTTTTGTATATACGCAAAGCATTATCTGGGTTCTGGAAGTGTCTGAAAATGCAGATAAGAGCAATAACTCATTAATTTTACTAAATAACTAACTAGTTTTAGAGAAGCAAAGGTATGATGTATGCCTTCATTTCAGTTTTAAACAAAAGATGTTATTTGATGAATAAGCATACTTAGTTCACATTTAGATGACTTGAAAGGTTAAGGCAGTATGATCAAGTTGTTGGTATACAAGATACTTGATTGATGTAAACTTTAAAAAAATTTCTTAATTACTTTTAATACCTTTTTGGGCATGTTTCATAGGCTTGCATCTTATTCATGTCATCATTGTGATAACGGCAACTACAGCCCTTCCTGTTTCCTGAAAATATGCTTTCATTGCAGGGCTAATAGTGCTGTGTGCTCCCGTGGAAATTTTGTTTCCATAACTCTCAATCTTTATGGGGATGTCCAACTGGAAGTTTGTGGCCTGTGAAACTGAGAAAAAGTGGCATCTTCTCAGCTTTTCTTGCTGTTGAACACATAATGCCCCGCTGTGCACGTAGTAAGTGATGCCTTGTGTTGTGTACATTCTGTTCTGTTATGGAAGAAGCAAGTAAAGGAGGCCCAAAGAACTTAATGCACTGTTAGTGCTCCACAGCAAATGTGTGTTAGCTACATTTTTCAAGTCCAGTCTGTTCCAGCCTAACTCAGATGGAATAGAGGCTGCTGAGGAATAGGAGTTAGCATTGTAGTTAAGAATAACAGCTTGTCATTTTTACTAGTATTCCCTCTGGGATAGGAAAATGACTGTCATTCCAAAGGGGCTATGTTGGTAATATTTTACACACAAATACTTCTCTGTGTACACATAACATTTGAGATAACATTACGTAGTATAGAACATGGTAAGTGGGTTCTAAAAGGAAACTAAATGGGAACAAGATGGAAAACTTCTGTTTCTGTAAGGAAAAGCGTAATCTGCTGGGCATCACACATTTTAAAACAGACAACCATAGATAAAATTACACCGTATTTATTTCTTGAATTGATAGGTTACTTGAGCTGCAATGGAAGCCCTCTTGTGTTCTTCTAACTCATATTCAATCTAAGCTAATTCATGGTGTCTTACTAACTGTGTGGAGGCTGTAGCAACAGTTAAAATTGTGCAAGTGTCTTCTGGCAACAATGCCATTATGCAATAAGCATGTACTGAGCCTGGCTCTGGTGTGCTCAGCATCAGCCCAGAATTCCTAGCCCGTGTCTCTGCCTGTTGCTGATACAGATGCCCCTGGGTAATGGGGAGTTGAATGTTCTTTGCTGTAGCCACAGTTCATGATGATTTGCCAATGCTGTTTTTAACTGTGCGCTTAGTTGTCAGAACTCAAACATTGTTCTTCAGGGTTCATGGTCAGTAAAGAGGAAATTGGGATCCCAAGAAGAAAGTTGTGTAATGAATGGCCCTGGAAAAGAAAACTGGCAGATACAAGCGCGAAAGGAAAGCTGCCTGTTCTTCCCTATAGAAGTTGGTATTGTTTAGAGGTAGGCTTTCTGATGTGTGGCTTTTCTAGCACACATGCTGTCTGTCATTCTAATATGATTTGACAAATAGATTTCTAATCAATCACATCTCAGTAGATTGTCCTTTTTCCTCCATTATTCATATTGTAACTTTGACCAACATAGTCGAAAAATAGCTTATTAGCTGAAGAACTGTTATGAATAGAATTTTGTACTTAGTCCCTGGAACTTGCAGAATCTATTTTTTACAGCACTGCTTATGAATACATTTCAGATTACTGATCCAAAATCAGTTGGTCTTTTTTCCCTGTTGTATTTATCACAACCATGTGATTATGAAAGAAGAGTTTCATGAAGCATGGCATGTCAAGCAGTACTGCTTTATTAGGAGTAAAAATGTGTCAAGCTCTGAATAGTATGAATTAAATAGGAGAGGAATTCTGTGAGAAGCTGGTCCATCCTGATATTCCCTGATGCAGTTCTCTCACTGTCTAATCATTTGAGTGATACTTGTGATTCAGGCACTAAGTATAGGCTGTGATTGTGGTTTTGGCTCCTTAGATGATAATGGGAACATCTGTGTAACAGGAGGTGCTGGTAGAACAAGAAGATATTTCTTCATTCCTCCCCCCTGCCACCCCCCAACTACTCCTCCCCAAAAAGGACTCGTCAAAATCCATGTCAGGCATGGAGGGAGAGGGTGAGGCTGTGGAAACTGTACTATTGACCAACCCTGGAGTATGTTTCTGCATATCCCGCTGGGTATCCTTGGAGTGGGCCTTCTTGTTTCCTTTGGGAGTAAATACTCACCGGAAGTCAGTATTGCTCCATGAATCACAGCTGGTTTGTAGCCATGGGACCTGATATAGGAAGAGCTGAGCACTCCTTTTTTCACTACTTTATGAAAAGCACCTTCTGCTAAGAAGTTTATTTCATAGAAGGTGATGCCTCTCTCTACCACAGTTTTATTTTGAAACAGAAATATTCACAGGAAAAATTTTGTTTGCAGTTGTGCGAGAAGTTTTTCTGAATACTCTCTGGGAGAAAAGAGTTAATAAACAATTTACATTAGGAAATATAAAGCCTATTAATGACAGAAGCAGCCTAAACATTCTTGTGTTTTCTTTTTACTGGGTTTTGCATTGCTTGTATCCAGGGTCCTAAACCATGAATACAATTGGTTTCTTTAGTTTTCACACCTTCCCACTTTAATTTAGATGGGGAAAAAAGAAAGGAGAGCAGCTCTGAAGGTAAGAGAGGAAAAATAAAGTGTAGTCCTGTTTTGGTTAAATCCGCCTCACGTCAGGAGTTCCAGCAAGGCAAATTTGCTCCAGGTAGTTGATTTCAGCGTAATTTTTGAGACTTGTGGGTGATGAGTGTTGAGACTCCTTTGTGTGGTGGGGTTAATTCCTCTCTCCAGAAGTTCAAGATTTAAAACTCATGCTAAGTGCAAGTAGCCTAGAACAAAGTGCTTTGGTTCTGTGCTGGATTTTTTTTTTTGTCTTACAACAAAGAAACCCATTCATTTTATGGAATGCATTTCTCTCACAGTTCTGGAAAAGCTCATTGTTTATTCATGAAGGAAAGTCAGTAAGGCCTGGTTAATCCAAGGATTTCTTATTTCTAATTTATTTCCTAAAAGGGATGACTCTTGCCTGACCAAATAGAAAGGTTCATAGGGAAAATGTGGCTTGCAGAAGGGAAAGCAAATGGGAGATCCAAAGTGCGTATGTGTTTAGAGGAATTTTACCTATCAGAGCAGGTTGTATTTTTCAGTTTTTTTCTTGTTCTTTTAGATCCGACTGTTTTTAGATCCGACTGATCTTTTAGATCAATACTGTTTGTATTTTAATTTTCTTAAATGATGATGAGTCAGGAGATGAAAATTGTACAGCAGGGGCAATTTGTGTGCTTTACCACTGTCCATTGGGAGAGCTGGCTCTAAACCTCTTCTCTGGAAATGTGATCCTGAGGTTCTACAAAGCTGCATTCTTTTAATAAGTGAGACACAGAGATTCCCCTGTGGAGGAGAGAAGAGGTATATGGAGGAGATGCCACAGCCTCCAAGCTGCTCGCACACTGCAGTCTGCTCTTTCCTCAGCTGTGACTCTGATGGATGCACACACTGCCTTTGGATTTGTCCCTGATGTAATTTATGTGGCAACTGACTTGGCCTTTTTTTAACAAGTTGCTTTTTACCTTGTGCATTGCCCATAAAAAATTAAAAAGCCTATTAGATAGGTTAAATAATTCAATTAGAAGAAACTAAAGGGCCAAATTTCTTTCTCATTCTAAAATAAAACACCAAACTAAAGCAAATTTTGACTCCCCAGCATTTCATCCTGACAAGGTTCTAGTACACAGTGATAAAATTTTCCATTCTCAATTATTAAAATGCAGTTAAGCAGCAATTCACAAACATTGCGGAACACCATCTACTGCTAATAACTTGTTTATAAGAGAATGCATTAAGGCTTCAAAGTTAACGGAAATGTAGCCAATAAATGCTGATTTATTTGATTGTAATTTTTTAAGGCAGCACTAAAGCAGTTTTCTCATTGACGTTGTTAGTGCAGCTGCCTCTGTTTTGATTTGGAGTTATTGTTCAGTGTAGCTAAGAGAGTGAACTGAGACACTGATGGTGTGGGAGCATGCTCAGAGACAGAGATATCAAGTGAGCTATTTGAGCTGCTTATCAATTGTTAATTGTCTACTGATCCTTAAACCAGATACCTAAACTGAAAGGACTACTTTCAGCAACAGATGCAAATTATATGGATCCTGTAGGTGTGCAGGCCCTACAACATAAGTGGGGTGCTAAATTTTTTATTATGTATTGTAGCTTTCATATCTGAGCAGTTCTAGTGTGGGCCTCCAAACCTAAAGTTGCTCTGAATTCATTTGTAATGAGAAGGTAACACCTGAACTGAAGCTGGATTAACAGCTGCATGTTGACCAGTTGTCCATAAATATATTTATTTGGATTTCCCATGTCAAATGCACTTCCTCTAGAACAGGCCAGGAGTTGGAGATCTTGATTCTTTTCCATAAACTGGGAATTTTAGGTACATTTTCAGCCATGTTGCTATTAATGCTTCAAAGCAACATACTGCAAGTGTTGTTCATGGTTACTACTAATGTGGTTGACATTTTTTGGTGAAGCAGTTACTTGACTTAAACATGATACAGATGATCTATTTCATGTTCAAACTCCCTGGAACATCACCTGTTTGCTTTCAGTGCTGTGGGATAATGTGCTTGTGTTGGGAGTCTGCTGTGCCAAGTTGGAGCAAGTTGGAGTCCTTGATTTATGTCCCTGCGTATTTTCCACAGTTATAGTGTGTGCCAGAGGAGAGAAGCACTGCTGGGAACATGATTTTTTTAATTTGCTTTTTTTGGTTTTTTTTTTTTGGTGACAGGATAAATAATTTCCCCAAAATGAGCCTGTGTGAGTTTTTATAGTAAATAAAAAATGGACGTATTTGGCAACTTGTACATCAGATTTTTTTTTGACAGAACTGTGACAGTTTGGGAGATGAATGGGAATGAAGAGAACAGCAGCTTGAAGGGTATGATCTTTCAAGCCACCTGGGTAGTCAGAATCAGTCTCAGACATCAATGACTGGGCCCTTTTCTACCCTTGCGCATAATTCTCTTGCTGCAAAGGCTGCTGGCCATTCCTAAGGTAGACATCAAACATACACTCTATTTTTTCCTTTTCCATTCTCACAAATGAGCCCTTAATCAAAGTTGAAAAACCTGGCCCTGGCACCTCACCTGTCCCACAGTAGGTAGTCTGTTGTATGAGCCCCTGGTTTGGTGTTGGTGCTGCTCTTTGCATTACTCAGATAATCTGGGAGCACAGTGTTAGATCTGTCATCCTTCAGGATGCAGCAGTGCTTCTTGTCAAGTCACAGCACAAGCTGCTCTGCCCTGGTGACCTGACTAAAAAGTTGCCTTTCTTCAGGGCACATTAAAAGTCTATACAAATAAATAAGGAAGGACTATGCCCTGATTAACAACTTCATGGACAAAGTAAGTGTGTCTGAAATTGGACTGATTTTCTTGTTGGTTTGGGGCGTTTTTTGGAGTGGGTTCTTGTGTTGGGTAGCTAGTTGGCTTTTGGAATGTGTGATTTGGAATTTTTTGATGGTTTGTTTGGGCTTCTTTTTGAGAAGCCCTGGATGAAACACTTGCAGTGCATCTCCCACAGCCCTTTGCGATCTGCTTTTTTTGAGCTTTCGTTATAGCTGAATTTGATACTTTGAAAGTTAGGAGGTGATATCTATTAACTTCAGCTTTGTGTTGATACCATTTTTCAGAAATCAGGACTATTCTCTATCCCACATAGTATCATAAATTTTATTATCTGCTTTTCTGTTACATAATTCTGTGTTTAACTGAAATCCAGAAGTCTTCTCTAATATGTGATGTTTTTCAGTTCCTGTGATTGCAAATGCCAGCTTCATCTTTGTCTTCCATGTTGCCTTTTCCATTCCTGCTTAATGAATTCACCTATTTTCTTACTGTTTTTTTTAACCAGTATATCCACAAGTTCCTTCTTGGAGACAAACCTCAAAAGGTTAATTAGAACTTCATTTCTGTCCATATATTTGAATACAGAACATTTGGCTAGTAAGGGGTAGTTGCATTTCTGCTTCAGTTTGCATATTGTCTTACAGAATCAGCTGTATTTTAGCTTGGCTGAATACATTCTTGAATCCTTTGAGTATAGCCCAAAACTCAGCCAAGATTTCCTCCTGGCTGTGGTGTCTTTCATCTGATAGTGCTGAGGAGAGAGTGCAGAAGCAGTACAAGCTACAGCTGTCCTATTCCCAGTTAGCTGGGATTTCATGCACCTAGAAAACTTCTATGTGTGGTACCCAGTCATGTCTTGGTTTGCTTTACCACCCAGTACACCTTGGCCACAACTTGGTGCTTGACATCCCAAAGAAGACTTTATCAGCTGTTTCTGGTTGTGCATCTTTTCCTGATGAATCACTCTGTAATACCTGTGTTTA
>WAAE01003138.1:0-30699 GCA_013400495.1 Nicator chloris
TATATATTATATATTATAATATTGATAATAATATATGTATATGATTCAGATTTTGATTGTACTATATACATTTTCCCTTTTTGTAGCTTTTTAAGATTTAAAAAAAATCTAATAATTGCATGATGGATAGACACTACCAAAATGGACCTCTGGCTCTAATTCTGAGATCCAGGACACACTCGATGTGTGATTGGGCAAACTCTGTAGTCATCTGGTGCTTCAATTTGTTTACAAAGAAGAATACAGTGGAACCACATCAAAAAGATGCTTTAGGAGTGTTCATTTTGCATTTATTGAGGGCCTTGAGATTCTGGTATGAATGGTGATGTAAGTTCAAAATGTCCTTATCCCAGTAAAAGTGAACACATTTTTAGAAGTTGGTGGGAACTGTGATTATTCTTCTTTAGTATCGGGAAAAAGTAACCACCTTCCAAAACTAAGTAATTGTCCTTAGGATATTTCCAGTGTAATGCCTCCTCCTTTACCCCTTCTTACCCTACAACAGTGCTGTCTCTGTAACTGATGTGTTCCAAAATGCTTCTACTGCCCTGTGATGTTAGAACACCACTCGATAAGGAAAAAACACTTGGTACAAAGGCAAAGTACCCAGTGAAGAGAAGCAGAGGTTTTCTGTGCCTGCTGTCTTTCCCATCTTGTGGGAATGTCTACTCATGAAAACCAAACCCCAAAAGTAAAAAGATAAATAAAAAATAACCACCCTAAAGAACCTCTCATCACTGAACCTAAGGTCTGACAGCCTCTATCAGCAGTATCAGAAACTTTTTTTCACAAGGTTTTTTATTAATCAGTGGCCGTTCGTGTCATGAAAATATGATAAACAAACTGGTCTGTGGTTGTTGGGGTAGGAGTTTGCTTCAGTTAGCATGAAAAGAATTAAAAATAGCAATTGGGATGTGGAGCAGGAAATTTGTTAACTTGGACTTTCAGCAGACGTCAGAGTAAATTGTCATGATTTCACCAGTACCTTAACACTCGCCTTCACATATCTGTGGCAGTCACAGGGGGCTGCTTTTCTAACTTCAGTTTATAAACTTGTCAACTGCCAGCACTGTGGTTTACAAGACATGTTTAAGAAAAACAAATGCAAATATTATGCCTTGTGTCCTTAATAATCTCCTATTAGTGTGCAGATGGAGCTCATTGAGCAGGAGCTGTTACGGGTGAGTTGGGAACAGCTGTCTGGCCTTGCTCTGGCTTGAGCCTGCAGCCTGCAGGACTCAGATGTGGTACCTAAAGGACTGTGAATTACACAACGTGTGAGTTAAAAGAGTTGCAGAAATTGCTCTTTTGCAACACACAAGAGGATGTGAGGAAGTGTGAAGGTGTAAATTAAAGAAGCCTTGTATATTAACCTGCACCTCTGCCAAGTAAAATGAACCAGCTTTAGACTCCTTCACACTCACTTAGGCTCAATTGCACCCACTTACCAGTGTTCAGCTCGCACTTTCTTGACCAATGTAATAAACATGTGATGTACCTCCTGACAGAGCAAAATACTTCCCTCAAAGGAGCAGTCAGCATCCACCGATTCCAGGGGCTGAACTTACTCATATGCAGTTTAAGAATATGTGTTTTTTGCCTAAGACAAAAGTGTGTTGTAAGAATGCCCTGCCCAACACTTTGTAAAGCTCCTGTGCAGGAATGCTGTGCTGGCTGAGGTGAGCTGAGTTAATGTTTGCCTCCAGTGAGGAGTGCCATCATACATGGTGTGTGTGAGCAAGATGGAGCACGATGCTGGATAGAGATCAAGTCCTTTTCATCTTGTACTGCCAGTGACAGAGGAGATATGTATACAGTCTTGTCTAGAGATATTTCTGTTTTGTAGGACAGCATCAGAAAGCAAAGCAAATCCAGACAGGTAATTGGAGCAGGCAGTGAGGGGCCTTCTGCTTTCATGCCAAAAACCATCCCATTGGGTTGTGTTCGTCCTCCAGCTTGATGACAACCAGCTTGACCTCAACAATTTATTACAAAGAACATGAATCTGGCTCAAATAATCTATTTCTGCTTTAAAATGAGCAAGAGAAGGGGAGTGAAGTTTCACAGGAGAGGAGTAGAATTAATGTTAGATTTTTACTGATGCTCTGTAGATTTTTTTTAATGAGTAGCTTTGTACTCAGATGAACACTTGAAGGACAAAACATTGCCTTTTCTTTGTCAGGAAATAGGAACTGGTTTGTAAAACAGGCCCAGGGAAGAAGTGACAGCACTTGTACCCAATCTCTTCTTGAGGCTGACAGCACTAAGCCTGGTTTACAAGCCTATCTCAGCTCCTCAGGGCAGGGGTAATGCAACATTAATCAGCCTGTGCGTGATTTGGTCCCAAAAGTCTTTCCTAGTGCTTACATCTTATGCTTCTGAGGCACTTTGAAACTTCATTTGGTGCCAATCCCTGTTTCCAGGAAGAGAACCAGAGGGTTCCTGGGGAGATATTTGTAATATGCTGCAATAAACAAAACCATAAGGTGCATGAACTACTTCAAGCAAGATGAATTAGTTAGTAGGATCTTCTGAGAAAAGTTCACATCTACTTCGTTACCTTGCCTTTTATGTGTATATAGATGACACTTCAAACTGTGCCACTTTTTCTTTCCCTCTCCCCTGATTGCCTTGAGAGAGTGCACTTGTGCAAAAGGACTCTGATGGTATTTTCTCAGATTAGTGAGAACCTAGGAAGAATGACTTTCAAGAATGACTTTCCATCCCTCAGCTCAGGTAATTGCATAGTTCAAATGAATTACTTTGTGTTGATGATGACAGAGAAAAAGCAAAATCCAGTTCAGAAAGAGGACAGTGGGTGGCACTTGAGTCCAACAGGAATTTCTCTGAGGAGCTTGCACTTGGCAGGCTGTTTCCTGTACTCCACAGGCCTGTGTGGATAAGGTGGCTGCCCTGGTTTTAGGACAGCAATATTGAAATTAAGAAAGTAATCCTAGACACCTGCACTTCCCACATCTCAGGAAAAACACAGATGAAAACAGTGGAGCAGAGCAGATGTTAAATAGGTTAAATTACTCCCTCTGAAACACAATAATGTATGCATATATATTTTTTTTTTGCTACACCAGGTTAAGGGCACCTTTGTCCTCCCAGACACAAATTGAATGGGGTAAGGTCTCGTGCAAGAGAAGGAAATGGGTTAGGACTGCACCTCCACCCAATCACCTCTGCTCTTTCACCTTTGTTTGGCTGAGGAACAGGAATGAAAAGTCATGGCTTGAATAGCTTAAAAGTAATTAGTAAAGCCCTGTAGAGGCATTAAACATTCACAATTTCCATGAAGATGAGAAAAAACTTGCTGGCCTTTACTCAAACTCTTCTCCCCTGTTTGTCTTGTGGATTTGTCATTAAAATGTTATTTTAAACAACAGGCCTGAAAGGTGAACTGGTACAGAAATTACACACCCTTGCTGAAGAATGCAGTGAGTCTATAATGATCCATCCCAGCAGCAATAAGCTGTTCCTGCTCTCATTTACCTGAGCATTCTTAACATTATTAAAATGATGTTGACTCTAAGAGGCATAAAAAGAAAGAAAAACGGGTGAAACACAATTAGAATATAAGAAAGCAGAAAAGACTAAAGAAAAAAGGAAAATATTTTAGGTGACTAAGATGGTCAGATTAATTATTTGTAAATGGAAAACTTTGTAAATTCAAAAAAGTCCTTCTAT
Source organism: Nicator chloris (assembly GCA_013400495.1). Lineage (NCBI taxonomy): Eukaryota > Metazoa > Chordata > Aves > Passeriformes > Pycnonotidae > Nicator > Nicator chloris. The sequence goes on from WAAE01003138.1 coordinate 3,694, forward strand.
ATGGGGGAATTTTTGTTACCTTTTTTCTTAAAGAAAAGCTTTTAAAATGTCCTTTTTAGGTAATTTTTTTAATGCATCATGATTCTTTAAATTTATGGCTATTTCAGGAAAAGAGAAAGTCAGGCTGTGGGTGAGTTTCTGAAGAGGTGAGATATTAAAAAAAGGAAAGGCCTTCAAGGTGGTCAATAATTGAACACTAATATAACATATTGTGATTAAAAACCTGTACAGACTACACTTAGTTCTGCCACAGCCTGTTGGAGAAACCAGCCCAAGCAGAAATTAATCAAGATCAGACTCACCCACACCTCTTTTATTTGCTGGTTGGTGCTGTTGATTTAGCTGAAGAGCTCGTTCAGCTGTAGGGACCATGTATGTTGTGCAAATGCTACTTGGGGGCTTTAAATGAAAAGAAGGAGCAGGACTTGAGGGCCACTTCATTTTTCATATTTCCAGCCTGTTCCGAGACCCACAAAGCTCTCTAAGAAGTGCTCTTGAGAAGCACATGTGTTGCCTGGGCTGATCCGAGTGTTTCAGCTCAGGGGAACACTCTCATGCATCTTATGTTCACAAAGATAACTGGGCTTTCTGGTGTGGTTTTTTTATCAGTTGTTTTGTTTATTTTGTTTGAGAACTAAGTTTATCTGATCCCATTTAATGCTTGTTTGTTTTGGTGGTGTTTTTTGTTTTTGTTTGTTGTTGGGTTTTTTTTGTCTGCTTCACTTTTCATTCCCACTTTCTTCTGCATGTTTGCATTTTGCCTGGAACAGATGCATCTAAATCCAGGCATGGCAGGAAATTATGGAAAGTTTAAATCACTGAAAACATCATCCTTGTTTTCAGGTCATTTCCAATTCAGCAGAAAAAGAGATGAAGACTGGGGAAGTGATAATGTGTTTATACATGCCTTATCTATAACTAAACTGTCATGGTTTAGTTATTGATCCGTAAGATAACAAAAACTGTTTAATTGGATGTCGTAATAATTTCTGTGGAAAATAGAATATATCCCATTGATTTTGCTCAGTTAACTGATCTAATATTTGACAGATTTTTTTTAGGTGGCCAAGAAATGTAAGCAGTACCAGAAGATAAATAAACATGGAAATTTAATTCAGGAGACAAAGTTTACAAGTTTTCCTTCTTATTGCTAAATAAATTTTAATGGGGATGAAACATAAAATTCAGAGGTTGGTAGGACTTTTCAATACTTTCATTTATCCTAATGATTTTTATATGGAGGGTCCTGAAAGTCCTTATTTAAAAAAAAAATCTTTATTCCAGTATTCCCCTTGCAAAATGAATTTTCTGAGCTGGCAAAAGTTCAAGACTGACACTGAACTTTAGAATTTTTAATTAAAAGACAGAGGTTTTTGTTAGTAAGTACAGGGCCCCAGAGTTTGCCATGAACACGATAATTAATTTTGGGACAAGATATACAAATTTATTATCTGTGAAGCCATTGTAACATATTTTTTTCCAGTAGTTTTAGATACTGTCTCCTCTTCAAATTAACCAAAATATTTTTGAGCTGTAAAAATGTGTTGTTTTTCTACATTTTCATCATGACCTCCTGATGGTAACTTTTTTATATAAGAGAAATTCAGAGATAGTGAGAACAGTAGTTAACTTCTCCATATGTCATTTGTCACCAAGAAGATAGGATAGAACTAAACACTCCTACACATTCTTTAGTTATTTTGGACTGCTGTACTATGGCCTATTTTTTTTTTCAAGTGTTGAAAGTAACTTATATACTTTGAACACTGGAAGTGTAGCTTATTTAAATTATATAACTGGTACTTGGAACTTTCAGAGAAAAATCAAAGATGTGGCCATTTTTTAACAAAAAAAGCTTTGTCCGCTTTGCTCTTACAAAGCTTCATCCTGAGCTATATAATATCTCCAATGTCTTCACTTTAACCTAAACAGCATTGGGATTAAGTCATAAGGAAACAGGCAGCTGAAGGATATTCTTGTTCAGCCTGAAGATCTATCTCAATTAGTGTCTTGTCTCCAACTTGTAGAGAATGTAAGAACTGGTCAAATATCTGTCATCTTTAAACAATATTCACCTTTGCCATTTAAGGAGTTAGCAGCTTTTGAACTTTGCTGCCCCAACTTCCTTTGCCTGATCCAGTAAGGATCAGGAAGGAATGGTAGCTGCAGCCATTTATAAATTCAAGTATCTGTAATTTGCCTTTTTAGGGCTACTGCCTGTATCCTGCATTTTGCTTTGTTTAGCTACCTTCTCCTAGTGTTGCATTAGGAGATAATGCCACGTTCAGAAGTATGGTTTTTAAAACAGTTCTCAGCTGGAAAACCTGCTCATATGCATAAATTGTACAAGTGCAAGGTTTATTATAAGAAAATATCCTGCCTTTATATTCTCTCTTGATTCTTAAAAAAATAATCCATAATTCTGCAGTTAATTTCATCATTAATTTCTAGTGAAGCATTTAAACTCAGCAGAGAAATCTGGATAAGAAAAAGCTTTTGTTCATAAAATATTTTAAAATATATAATTATTTCATTCTTGCTTCATAACCCTGTAATTTCCTCATCCTCAGGAGTCTATGGTGAAATAATTATGTGTCATTTGTAGCACTGACATTTTGCTCCTACTTTTTAATTTGGAAAAGCAAGTAGTGTTTGCTGCTTACTATCTCAAATAGGTGCAGGAAGGAAACTTGAGTATTAAGCTTAAGTAAGTTTAATAAGAAACAAAAGACAAGAGGGATATGGTGTCACTTGAGCCCACAATATAAATGGAAAAATAGAGACAGTATTGGTTTCAGAAAAAGAAAACAAAACAAGGCAAATCATGGTTTGAGGTTACCGTTTTGTATTGAAGTAAATGAAATCCTGAGAAACAGCTCTCTTGATCCTCCGAGTTTCTAACTACACATTTAACCTTTAATTTGGGAAAGCAAAACACATTCACATGCACATAAAAGGATGGTGATTCTCTGCACAGTGTTAGAAGTGTAAACTTGCTCTTCTGAATTCAGCTCTTATCTCTGTTTGTGGGTGTTCCACATGGCCACAGGCAACTCCTTTCATCTTTGTCTTAACCTGGAGGTGTGGGGCTGTGATGACTAATACCACCATAGACATACTCTGTAAAGCAATGGATTAGCCATCTAGATTTCCTCCACAGTTAGTGAAAAGAGACAGATATCTCCAGAAACAATTAATTCTATTTACCTTTGAAACCCTCCTAATGTGGAAATAGTCACAGAAGGTTTCTTAAAGCAGACGTGTACTCCATATCTTGAAACAAAATTTAGGTGTATGTACCTTGACAATACATGTAGAATGCCTCAATGGGGTGTATGAACCTCAAGCTGGTAAGTGCTAATTTTGAAAACCTTTCTTTTCATTCAAAAGTTGTAGTAAAGAAAAAATCTTGGTGGGTGTTTCCCCACCCTCCTTCCCTCCCCTCCCCCACCTTGTAAAATGAGAAAAATTAACCCTTTGATCATATTTAATCTCCTTTAAGACATAAAATCATTGTAAAAAACAGTTACTGACATGCAAGATCTTGGCCAAAACAGTATTTGAGTGACATTTTGCTTGCAAACCAAAATCTATTAAAAATAGATACCTCACCTATTGCACTGCCTAGTTTTCACTTTTTCAGGAGCTATTTTCAAGTCTGTCAAATGAAAACTGACAATCCAATAGAAAATGCTGAATGACCCTTTTGTAACCTCTTCCTTCCAGAAACCTCAAGGATCTAGCAAGCTTTTGAAATCTGAAACCCCTTATCTGTATTCTGATGGCATTTGGTCATACAGATACTTTCTCTGTTCTAGTCAACTGTCTAATAAAGGATTTTCACCCAGAACAGAAAAGCAATTTTGATGATAAAGTCAAATGAGAAATTATCAAGTATTGGACCTCCTTTGTTTATACAAAATTAGATTATGCTTCTTTTGTGCTGTAGTCAGTGAATTCTGGCAGATCTGGCTGACTTTTTTTGACTACACAGCATCCTGTGGTGCAACGAGAACACCACCAGTGCCTTGGTTTCCACGGGACAGCCCAAAATTACCAAAATCAAAATTTGCCCTTTCTTTGTTAATGCTAAAAAAACCCCCCAAAAATAAAAATTTGCCTTTTCTTTGTTCATGGTAAAAAAAACCCCCAAAACCCCATACCAACCAACCAACAAACAAACAAAAAAACCAAAACAGAACTCCCCCCACTGCTTATGACAAGCAAGGTGTCTGGCTCTGGTCCAGACTTTTGTTCTCTTCAAGGTGTTGTATACACACTGGAGTGCTGGTGGACTGCTGAGAATCCAAAAATTGAGGAGTGGAGTGGAACAATCCAAGAGTGGAGACTGATTCAGGTTTCTGACTTGAAGAAATTTTATCCCAGACTATTTTGGTAGCGATGGGAAGAAATGCAGAGTTTTGCATTTACTACCTTTTATTAAATAAACCATCTAGTAAAAACTAAAAAAGAGACAATTCAAGAAGTGAACAAGGCAGAAATGGGATTTTCAGCTATGATGGAAAAAGAAGTAAGAAAAGCAGTTGTCAAGAAAGGTGAAAGGCTTGATTTGTCAGTTAATTTCAAAAATTGCTTTTCCAAAGTCATGCTGTCTGTAAATCATACACATCCTCGCTGTGAAACATCAGGGAATTATGTCCATCTTTTAAATACTGCAGTTCAGCTGGGAGCCTGAAAAAGACTTCACAAATAATGGACTAAATTTTCGTAGTCTGAAAGGACATGATTTAAAATCCCTGAAGAAGTCCATTTTTGCTTCCTTTCTACAAGTAAAGAAAACCAACTTGCTAATCTAAGGGAATCCTACTGAGCTAGCAAGACCTTTCCAGTGCAAGGAGGCATGAGTTGTATTAATCTGTCTGTGACTTACTAGTTGAGCTAAATGTTCGACACATCTAGAAGAACGGGAAAAAATGTAAATGAAAATAACCAGATACTGTACTGTTCAGATTCTGCTTTCCTTCCTGATAGTTTAAAAAATTCCTATAGCAAAAAGTTCAATTTAATCTTTGATGTATAATAACAATAAATAATTTCAGATGCTACGTGTCAGCTATTTTTGTATGGTTTTTCATTTGACAATATTTTTTATTTTCACCATCATTTTCAGCTTCTGTGATGTTCTGTTCAGCGTTTGATACCAACCATTTTTTCTATGAATTAAAAATGTTAAGTGTCAGAAGAGAGCTGATGTTAAAGGCTTCAGTCTCAGAGCCAGACTAACATGAACCTGGTGCTGTTTATCAGCAGTCTTTTGTTGTTGACTGTTTCAAATGCCACAGCTCTTTTAAATACCACTAACATTGCCAAACCTCATTTAAACACGTATTAGCAAAGTAATCCTTCAATCATAAACTTGCCACTAAGACATAAACGGGATGATTACTGACATTCTGTGCCCTTTTCAGAACTACCCAAGGGAAAAATATAATGAATATCCTGGGCTCATAGTGACCCCAGCCTCTTCATAGGAAAGCAAAGGAAAATAAACCAAAATTATGCCAGCAACCATTTCCCTCCNGCTGAATGCATCCTGAAAATCAGCTGAACTTATATGACAAGCAGATAAATTAATTTGCAACAGTGCTGTAACTATTTATTCTGAATTCATCAGAACCTTCTCTTTCCACTGCTTGCTAACTGGTATCGCTTTACAATAATGCATCCTTTCATTTGGAGAATCAGAGTTTAAAAAATATACCCAAGATGGCCACTGTAAAATCATGTGAAATTGGAATAGCTCCTGTCATCACAAAAGCTTTGAAAATGCATATTAAAAGCCCTCACTCCACCTGGGAAGCCAGACAGTTATTCTTACTGTCAGGTACTCTGGTCAAAAAAAGTCAAGTAACTTGAGAGTCACCTCCTAGGACTTGTTTGCACAGCACAGGAGGAGCTGAGTCAGACACGGGTGGAAGTCCTGAGTCTGGGGAACTGAAATCATCCTGCCTCTGAGCAGCAGGTGCTCTCAGGGTGCTGAAGGAGGACAAACACCTTGGAGATGTGACAGTGGTGTTTGCAGTTTGCTGTTGTGTGTAGTCCAGGCCTCCTTGCTGCACGCTCCCACCGGCAGTGGGAACCCAGCTGGCCCAAGCCAGAAGTAGGAACTGGCCCAAACTCACTCTGAGCCTGAGGTACTCCTGGCATCATTGCCTGTGTGGGTGTGCTCAGGGCTGCAGACTAACACTGAGGCAGTGTGGAAGGAGGAGAAATGCCATTTTACAAGAGGCAAAATGTCTCCATGACAAATGAACCTACTAAGTCCCACTTGACAGTTTGAAGGGTTACGTCACTTTCCAGCTCTGCTTTGCTGCTTGTCTCTGTAAGCAGCTTTCTGTGTGCTGGGGGACCATTTCACCATTAAATCCCCTGGAACAGCACAGGTTACCTCGGGAAAGGTTTGGCACCGGGATCAGTGGCAAGCTGTACCTGTGTGCAGTGCTCTGTACCTTTCTGTAGTGTGGAAAGCCCCCTAACTGCCCTGAAGGGATGGCTGGAGCTTTAGCCCAGATGTTCACACAGCCCAGATTCCTCATCTGAATGTAGAGTTCTCTGTGGAACTCTATATTCCTCCTCCTCTTATTTCAGCTATTTTGCTGCCTGAGAAAGTCCCCTGCACCAACTTGTTTATAAAAGAAATATGTATAGGAAATGGATAAAATTTAAAATCACATTCTGATCTTGGAAACATTAGTGTAAGTATTACTTTATGAATGTAGCAATGCTGAATAATGTAACTGAATTTTCATTGCTGAAAATGACATCTACAGTTAAATTTTTGAACTTTTTTTTTTCACTTTTACTCTCGTAATCCTGAGCTAGTTATTCCCTTTTGGAGTAGTGGAGGAATATGGGACTCCACAGCTACAAGGAGCCAACTAAATCAAAATGTCCAGTTATCTGTAGCTTGCCATTGATCTAGACAAGTGCCCAGAAACCAGCTGCCACTAAAGGCAAACAGCTCAGAAATATATTTCTTGCAGCAAGAGGGAATCTGGCAGAAGATACAGTGTGTTTGGCATGTAAGAGTACAAGCAGAAGGAAGTTAAAAAGCTAAAACCAGGATTGGGTTATAGGTTAAAAACACTCAAAATATTACTGAATATGTACGTGCTTTTATCTACACACTGAGGGGGTCAGTGATCCATGATTTATTTGTGATCACCAATTTCTGCCTTAGTGGAAAGTGGCAAAGAGACAAGCAGAAAAGAAAGGGGAAGGCAAATATTTAGTTACTTCAAAATGAAATCTGTGACATTTTTTTTCTGAGTGACGACTGCAGCTGACTTTACCCTAAATCTATGGGACAAGTTACTCAGGACATATTCAGTCATGATGGGTAACATCTTATGCTTTTAAATATTTCCCCTAACTTCTATATGATAAAGCATATACAAAGTGAATTTTGTAATTCACTTCAGTTAATTTACAGGGAATTTGGTTCATGTTTTGGAGTCTATTTTTAAAAATAATTCTAGGATAAAATAATAACAACAAAACCAAGAACAATAATAATAGGGATGAAATATCAACAAGAATAACAACAAGAATAATAATGAATACTAATAAGGAATAATAGGATTTACAGAGAGTTAAAATTTAATTCCAGATTTAGAAAGCCCTCAGTTTTGGTCAGCTACATCCTGTGCAGTATGCAGTCTACCTTTTATACCATTTTCACATGCTTTTGCAGGACCATGCATAATGGTGCATGGTACACGTAAAAATAGTTTACACCCAGTCACCAATGATGCAATAATTAATTACACTCTTTCATTGGAATCTCCCGAACTTTGAGAAAATTTTAACTGGTCTCACGATTTTCACACTGTAGCTTGGAAATCCGTCACTGGAATTCATGCCTCTCCCAGAATTGCATCCCCTTTTTTTGTATCCACTTGGATTATTTCCTGTTCTCTCAATGCAGTAGCAGCTGGAGCCACTCCTGGCGGCTGCACCCTGCACTTCACACAGCTGCCTCCATGGCTTTTATTAATGTTTTCCATTTCTCATCCTGTTTTCTCACTGATGACTCTGGCAAAAGAAGCACTCTCTCTATTGCAGCACGAAGTAACACAATCCTAAACACCCATCTCAAAATAGATGAGAGGCTTTGTGGCTCAGAGGCAGGAAAGCAGAATCAGCATCCTGCTGCGTGTTCGCACGCCTCAGAGCAGGCTGCAGGTTCGAAGGCAGCCAGAGCGCTTTGTTTCCATTGTTATTTTATACAGTCCATCCCGTTACTAAGAATTCCCGTGCTGGGGGGTACCTGGCCAGAAAGGCGCTGGTAGGGCGGGTGCCTCCCTGCAGGTGTCACTGCCCTCTCGGCGCCGAGCCTCCACACCGCGGGCGCCCGTGGAGCCATCAATAAATCCCAACCAGGCCGGCGTGTGCAGAGGCTAATAGCTGATTTCATTACACTGAAGTGACAAGGCGTAAGCTGTCTGCTCTGAGCAATGGCATTGATTTCACCCAGGGAAGCAAACCCAAATGTAATATTAATCAATAATCCAAGACAAATCGCTGTGAGCCTATTAACTTGATTTTTAATTCTGAGGAACAATTTGTCGTTAGTTGGAATTCTGGACTGGTTTCTTACTTGTAAGTGGTGCATTTCAGGAAGGTCTACTTTGAGTTCACAATTATTCTTTTAGAGGCAGAAGTTTGTAAACGAAGACACAAACAAATCCATTCATAATTAGTCTTCCTCTCTCTCAGGACAGTAATGATGACTAATGCTAACCATTTCTTGAGTCCATTTAGTTAATGGAATCATACTATTGGTTTAGTTTTATAAAATTTTTAAAATTTATTTCAGCTGCAGCAGTCTATCAGGCACTAAATGTCATACCATGAATCTTTGAAGTGCTTTTCTTTGAGATGAGATGCAATAATTAGGAAGATTTTGGCTCCTTCAAAGGGGACACATTTTATATTCAAATGTCCATTTATAGTGTTTGCATAAATTGGTCATTTGGACATCTATAAATTATCTCTAAAGCCATAGGTGGCTGAGGTTCTTCCTAGAATAAGGGTTTTTCCCTAGAAGAGTTCCTCTAAAATTCTTATGATCTGCAAATGCCTTTTGAAAACCTCAATTATATTAGGGAATCAGAAATTCTGAGGAATTAGTGAATCAGAAATTCTGAGGCATGGTGGAATGCAGAAAAAGGGTTGAGTTTGTTCATCAAACAGTATCTTCAACAGACTGGTTACAGAAGACAGAGATTTTTTAATGTTTTTTCTTGATATAATTTCCAAAATTTACTTTTCTGTTCCACCTGGGAAATCGCAAGGATTAGGCAAAGGGTAACACCATCTTCAATTATAACAGAGAGCCAGCACGTACAGGGGCTGGCAGTGATGCAGAGATGAAAAACACTGAACAGGGGGAGATTGGCCTCCCCTGTCGCTGCCTTACTCTCATGCAAAATGAAGAGAAAACGTGGTTGCTTTTCATGCTGGTCACTGAAAGGCAGTGAAATGAGGTAAATTATGACTTGCATTCTTCTACTGTTGCTGCTGCTATAGCAGTCGTATCAGCAAGGAGCACTTTCCATTTGCCCCAGCTTTCCAGATGTCCTATAGCAGTTGTATCAGCAAGGAACACTTTCCATTTGCCCCAGCTTTCCAGATGTCCACTGAAAAAATGAGAGGAGAAAGTAAAGGTGGAGGGAGGTTAGAGATGGGAGGGAGAACACACCAGACACATTTTTGTGTGTTTCAGAGAGTGGGGCACACATAGTGGGCTAAATGCATTCTCGATAAGGTTGTCCTTCAAAATAAGAGAATTGCCGGTCTCCTCCGTATGTGTTTGTTTTCCTGGCTCCCAGAGTGCAGCTCCTGTGGTGTTCATGATGCAGCACAGCCATTGACTGTCTCCTAGATGGTAAGGTTTTTCCAGTGACAACTGTTGCCTGTCGCAGGGTTCAGCTAAAACCTTGCTGAAAGTGGTGACTGCCTGGGTTGGGTTGAGGAGAGATGACTGAGGTTAGGAGATTTTGCCACAAATTTCAAGAGTGCTTTTGGCAGGGAGTGTTGGACAGCACAAGAGATTTAAAGAAATAAAGTCTGAGATGCTATTTGGAGGTTTACTTTCACAATCTTCTTAAAAATAAAAAGATTACAATAAATCTAAACCATAAGTTAATAAAAGTTTAAAAAGAACATGAAGTCCAATTACTGTCACTTTTCTCTGTAAATGCAAATGTATTTAATTTAGTATCTCCCAAAAGCTCTACTCGGATCCAAGATGTGCATTGTTGGTGGTTTGTTTTTTTTTTCTGCACTCAAAAGCTCATGAAACTTTTCACTGCTAATGAGAGTCATACGAGAGCCAGATAGAGAGCTCTGTGTTTTTTGTTTTTCTGTCTTTTTCTAGAACAGTAGAAGCCCTCAGGAGCTGGGACTTGAGGCTCTCAGAGAGGAAATTATCATCAGTTGACACTCTTGGGGGGCAAGGAGAGTACCCTGGGGCACTGAGGAGTTTCTCTGATTTAGCTTTTGAGACATTGAGTAACTATGTGGAATTTCTCTTTTGCTTGTCTGAATCTTTCATGACTCCAAAGCTGGATGTCCCATATTTCTCTTGCCTGTATTGATCTCCCCCTTTACAGATGTTCAGTTCCTGTTAGTCATACCATGACCTTCCCTACGGGGGTTTTTTGGATTTTTTTTTTTTTTTTTTTTTTTTTTTTTTTTTTTTTTTTTGGATTTGCTGTTTTCTCTGTCCTTCCGTTCAAGGAGAAGTCTGAAACTTTTCTTGTTCTCCACAGCAGTTTTAAGGAAGAACTTAAAGCTCCAGCACCCATCTCTTGCCTGTATAATAACATTATCGGGTACTTTCAGTACTAATCTAAGATTTAGGAGCTCCAGTCCAAGGCTTGTAGTTTGCACATCATTCTTGAATTTTCTGTAAAGGCTTGAAGGATTTCTAAAACTTTCGTCCCAGGAATGTGAAGCTTGCTATGTGGGTATTCATCTTGTCTTTTTCCACCAGAAATGAAGTCTGTTTGAAGAGCAGTCTACTGATTCAACAGTGGGCTGTAATGAGCTTTTCTGGACTTGAGGAACTGAGACTAAGAGGTGAAGTGAAGTGGAGGAACATAGATGGTAAGTTACCAGATGGGTTACCTTGTGGTTTAAAAAGATTGTAGGGAGATTGAACCTCAGAGGAGGAAAATCTACTGTTCCTCATCCCATATGATGTTCCAGGAGGTGTTTGTTCTAAAGCTGCCTGCAAGTCCAGGTGCACCTTCCATTTAACAAGGGAAGCTGCAAGCACAGCTCTGACTACACCCAGGGACTCCTTTTGAAGACTTCAGTGTCCCATGGGACTGATGATAGTTAAGTAAGATATTGGTTTAGTGGTAGCTGGCTTAGTATGAGCAGGTTCAATGTGTCTCAGCACAGCCATGAACTTCCACAGGGGCAGCCCAGCAACCAGTGAGAACACAAGGGATAGCAAAGATATGCAAAGCCTCTCACTGCATGAGTCACTGGCCACTGCCTGTAATCCCCCACTGAAATCCATGGCTGCTTTTGTTATCAGCCAGCTTGTAAAGAACAGAGATCTGAACAGAAGAAATCATGCTCCACGTAAACCACAAACAAAACACAGAAAAAACCCCAACCAACCAAGAAAATTCTGTCTGTCAGGAACTCAGCACAGTATTTTCAGATTGCAGAAAACAGTGCCCTGGCACTTCTCCTAAAGGATGACATACCAGTTTTCCACTGGGACGTACATAATACATACAGTAAATGTTGTCTTGCTTTCAAAAAAAAAAAAAAAAGTTAGATGTTACTTTACAATTAATTAACCATTCAATTTAACACCAGTCTCCAAACTTCAGGCTGTGGGAGCACAGTTGATGTCATCTAATTTCATGTAATTTGCAGCATAAAACCCCAAGTTAGTCACCTTAGATTCCATTTGCAGGGAAAAGAAATAGGCACTAGTTGGCCCTTGTTTACCTTATTTCAGATGTCTGCATTGCATTACTTTGGCTATTTACATGCTGGTGCAGGCAGTTCATTGCAGGACCTACCATCTCTAATGAATACAAGACTAGAAAGCTTCTAATCATAGGAAATATGCTAAGGATGCCTTCTTTACAGACTGTTTTGTTTTCTGAAGGTGTCCTAATGCATTCTTTTCTGCAGTTCTGCACTGGGTTGTTCACTTGTTGCCCAACTTGAACATAAGCAGAAAGCTCAATCACATTTGCATTCCAGCTTCTCTGAATGCAAACCAAAATCCAAACCCCAGCACAGTTTCTGTCATGATTGAGTATCAAGGAAAACAATATTACATCAAATAAATTTTAATAATTCTTTTCAACGAGGATGGAGAAATCATTCTGTAGCCTCCCTGGAAGAGTATTAAAGTAACAAAAAAAATGGTAAAACCAAGTAATCAAGGCAGGGCTTTAAGTTTGTGAAATCACTATAATTAGGACAAATACACACAACTATAGTGGGTTTCTCTTTTTCCTCCTCAATTATATTTAATGAGTTAAGATGGGCTTTTAACTAATGAAAGCATGGGATTGTTCAAACAGTCATAATTAATTAGATGAGTATAACTGAAGATACATATGTACTCAGAAGTTGGAAGGACAATTTTGTTTTGAATATGATTATTAAATTTCAAAGTGTTATGACAACAAAAAGAAACATCCCAGTAATCGTTTTCCACAATGTGGTTAAATATAAAGACACCAAATTTTTCTTTGTAGAGAAGAATACATTTTTAATTGCGAATATAAAGACATACTAAAGCAAATATTTTGGAATTTTATAATAGTTTTGAAGATGTTTGCACATAAGAGAGGGATTTTTTTTCTAGTATTTGCAAATATAACAAAGTGAATCAGTGGAAGGAAGCAACTAAAGATGAATATTAGGAAATATTTTCTTTTGCATTGGGGTCAAATAGTGTGTGAGACTGAGTCTCTGAAAGGAGATTAAAAACAGCTAGGCCTTTCAAATTAAGCTCAGTAAAACAGCAGAGTGAACATACTGTGGGAGTCACTGCCTCAAAGAGAGGAGCTAACACTGCCCAGGAGCAGATGAGTGAGGCATACAAGCACACAGTGCCTATCTTTCCTCTATTGTACTTTCTTTTCAAGCCTTTCTGTATTAATAAAAATAAAAAGAAATATAGGCACTGGTGATATTATTGGTGTTTAATTAACAGTTTCACGGGTCTCCAAATGCAAGATTTAAGTGTCTAGCTTTGCTAAGCTTTCTTAAGTTCAACTCAGAAGTTTGAACAGTGAGAGAGCTGTCAGAAATGCTTCTGTAATAACTTTGTTATGACCTAATCTCTAAGCCCACCTTAGGCCCAGAATGTGTCAGACAACTTTTGTGGGTTGCTCTGATTCATGTTATCTTGGAAAGACACCATTATGCCAGCCTTGGCTGGCAGGAGCTCAGTCAAATCACCTCTCACATGCCCTTTATTATCAAGAGATCAGGAGCTGGAAAGGAATAGCACTGTAGGTGCCTAGGTAGCTGTCTGCCACACAGCTAAGCTAGGAAAAGAACAAGAACAAAGAATAACCTTGGGTCCACAATTCAGGCACACTGTGCAAGTCCTGTTCCCTGACATTTTTCAATCTGCTTTGTCTTTTTCACCTGTGGAAAGAGATTGTGAAGCATTCATAATGTCAGAGGAGAATTCTGTATTCCTTTAATAAAAAAAGGGACTGGATCTCTACATGGCCAGAGAGAAAAGGGGCTTTACTGGATCAGATCAAAAATAGCTAATCTTGGATTCCTTCTATTACAATGGACAATAGCAGAAACAACAGAAAAGAGAACAGAAAAAGGAGATGCAAATAGCAATAATGTGCCTAGATGTTCAAAACAACAAGCAACAGTGAATCCCTGAACTCTCAAACCAAAGTAAAGCAAAAATCTGCACATATTCAGACTCCACACAGCAATCAGATTGTTTTTTTTAAACTTTAAGGCAGTGGGATTCAGAGCTGAAATGGACTCAGGAGCACTGTAAGATGTTTGACAACCAAGAACTATGGTTGCAGTTTAGCCCATATGCTTAAAATTAATGCACACTCTTATTTTCTGAATAGCCCATCAGTGTATGCAGACAAGAGAAGCCAAGCCAACAAATTATCAGACTGTCTCTTAGGGGAACATTTCAGTAATTTCTAATTTTTTGTGTTGGTTTCAGCCTTTCTAAAATATTTAATACATATTCTTTCTTTTCCTCCTTTGTCTTTCATATCTCTTTTGAACTTTTAAATGTAGTTACTGAAACACCACATTCAGTAGCCTCTCTAGGCAGTGCCTCCTGTGACAACTTACTGTGTTTTTAACTAATGACTTTACAATCTCCATTGTTGTTGCATTTCTCCTACTGTTCACTTTTCAGTGTTGGATGCACCGACCTACTTGTTCACACAGACCTGTGTGACTCCACAGCTCAGTTTTCCTTTGGGACAGGAGGGGACAGGAGGGTCCTGTTCTCGCTGCTGTGCAGGGGAGAGTTTCCTTCATCTCAAGAGAAATAAAGTAAGCTGGAACAGAATGGGAATTTGCTTTACAAATTCACTCCATGGGAGACAAACTGACTTAGCAAATAAAGACTTTCACCTCTAAGTCACCAGTTTGAGGTCAGTTTCTGGTGCATGTCAATAAGAACTTAAAAGCTTTACCACCCTGTGACTTCTCTGCAGTTTCAAATTTAAAGAAATGACAGTCTCAGGCTAGTTTCTCATAAACACCATCACCGCTGTCACTGCTAATTGGGCACTTGCTGGAAGCATTGGCAAAGCAGCAAAAAGACTGAATGAGCCATTGACATTGAACTCACCTCTCACTGCTGCATGCTCAGTGAGGCTCTTTGCTCCTGCCTTTGTGCTGGCTGTCTGTTGGTAGAGGTAGACCTTGCAGAGTCTCTTTCTGCCTTCTTATCTTGCTTTGGGAACCTAGCTCTTTAAAAATTGTGTTCACCATTTATAACTAATGTATCACTGTCACTTAACATAATTTTGAAGAGTTAATCATCAAAGAGCAATGGGTAGGAACTATGGGAAAATTTTGGTTTAATGTCAAGAAAAACATTCTGAGAACAATACACTGTGTTTTTACTAACCTGTGTCTGACACAGTCTGGCTGACTCAAGCTCCAGACATATCCCAAAATATCTAACGTGTGTAGCAAGGCTTTTTGAAGCAAGGCTTATTTCCATAAGCTATATGAACAGAGATGTTCTGATCTATAACTTTTCCCCAGGAAGAATATTCTGTCTACTGTTTTCCTCTAATTACAATCCAAACTGATCAGTGCTCTCATTACCAAAAAAACCCAGGGAATTTTTAAATTTTATTATATATATAATTGCATATTATATTTTTTCATATTAGAGACAGAAGAAAATTTAGACTCACAAAATCCAGGATTGGATAGGTAACCTCTGATCTTTAATATTCTATGTACTCTATTGCTAGAAGAACTTATTTTATAAACACTTCTATTACTCAGTAAAATTAGTTCTTCAGGACAGACAGAATCCCAGGTATGTAAGGCTCAAAGTCATGTTTAAACTTTAAGTTCCTGATGATTCAACACTAAATTGGGGGTTTTATAACTCAGAAAAATGGATAACCAAAAATCTTTCTGAATTAAAGGCCTCAGCAAACAGAAGATATCCTCAGGTCCTATGCTCTTGCATTTGAGAAGATATTTCACTCAACTGCAGTCTTCATATTCCTAAATTTTTCCCACAGAAACTCCTGTATAGATTATGCTCTGACCGCAGTTTTGTGTGATGTGGGCTAGGGAATAAAAAAAAATAAAACCCCAAAGAATGAAGGATTATTGTTAGGCAGGAGACTCAGTGAAATGTTTACTTTGTGACTACTAAAGGGGTTTGAACAGGAGATCAGCACCAAATTGTGCAGGATGGAATGGAATAAGAAGTTGACTGACACTCAATCTGCTAAACTGGTATGACCAAAGTGCTGTCTTCAGCTTTCAGTCTATCCTGGCCAGAGATAAATAGGGCAGAAGAATAAATGTGTGTCAGCCTCATGTGTGTATCTGACAATTCAGTTTATTTATTTAGGGCACTGGAGGTGGCCTTGCAGTTCTATGACTCCCTGTAAATGACAGTCTCTGAGGAGCTGGTTCTTATCTTGTTCTGCCAGCCCTGAGAAGCCACCAAAATTACCAGCAGAGAGACAGAGCACATCACTTACAAAAAAATTTCTTGGTTTATCTGTAGCAGTCATTTATTCTGTCAAAGTGCAACTGAGCTGAGCTTTTGAAGGTATGTTATGTACCTAAGTCCATGGACCCATCAAGATGCATCCCAGAGTCCTGAAGGAATTGGCTGATGTAGTTGCCAAGCCATAATATTTTAAAAGTCATGGCAGTCAGGCAAAATCCCAGGTGACCGAAAAAATACAAACACTGTACCCATCTTTGAAAAGGGCAGAAAGGAGGACCCTGGGAACCACCGACCTGGCAGCATCACCTCTGTGCTAGGGAAGATCATGGAACAAATCCTGCTAGAAGCTGTTCTTAGGCACAAGAACAACAGGGAGGTGATTTGGGACAGCCAGCACAGCTTCACCAAGGGCAAGTCCTGTCTGACCAACCCAGGGGCCTTCTCTGATGGAGAGACTACTTCAGTGAACAAGGGAAGGACTACAGATGTCATTTATCTGGAGGTCTCTAAAGCCTTGGGCATGGTGCCCCACAAAATCCTTTTCTCTAAATTGGAAAGGGGTGGATTTGATGAGTTGACTGTAAGATGCATAAATTTATTGATGAGTCACATCCAGAGGGTTGTGGCCAACAGCTCAGTGTCTCGATGGACATCACTGACAAGTGGTTCCTCTTAGGGGTCCATATTAGAACTAGTGTTATTTAATATCTTTATTAATGACACAGACAAAGGGATCAAGTACAGCCTCATCAGATTTGCAGATGACCAAAGATTAGTGGTGTGATTGCCACACTCTGAAGGGCAGGATGTTGTCCAGAGGGATGTGAACAAGCTTGAGAAGTAGGTCCATGGGAACATCATAAGGTTTAACAAGACCAGTGCAAGGTGCTGCACCTGGGTCAGGGCAACCCCCAGTATCATCATGGCCTGGGGATGAACAGATCAGAGCAGCCCTGCTGAGAAGGACTTGGGGGTCCTGGTGGGTGAGAGGCTGGACATGAGCCAGCAATGTGCACTCATAGCCCAGAAAGACAAACAGGTCCTGGGCTGCATCCAAAACAATGTGGGCAGCAGGGTGAGGGAGGAGATTCTGCCTCTCTCCCCCCTCTGGTGAGATCCCACCTGCAGTGCTGCATCCAGCTTTGGGGTTCTCAGCACAGCAAGGACATGGATCTGCTGAAGTGAGTCCAGAGGAGGACCTCCAAGATGATCAGAGGGCTGGAGCACCTCTCCTCTGAGGAAAGGCTGAGAGAGTTGAATTTGGTTAGCCTGGAAAAGAGAAGGCTTTGGAGTATCCTAATTGCAGTGTTCCAGTACCTGAAGAGAGCCTAAAGATAGAGACTTTCTACAAGGACCTGTGGTGACAGAACAAGGGGGAGTGGATTCAGGCTACAAGAGAGTAGGTTCAGATGAGATATTTGAAAGAAACTTTTTTCTGTGAGGATGGTGAGACACCAGAACAGGTTGACAAGAGAAGTTGTGGATGCCCCATTCTTCAAGGTGTTCGAAGGCCAGGCTCCATGGAGCTCTGAGCAACTGTGTCTAGTGAAAGGTAGGGGATTTAGAACTAGATGAGCTTTAACACTTCCAACCCAAATCATTCTATAATTCTATTCTATTATACCATGAGTTTTGGATTTAGACATCTTCCTGGTATTTACACTTGCATGCTTAAGTTCTTGCCCAGAGATAAATCCTTTTCAATCCTTTCTGGCATTTTACCAGATTCTTATGCAAGCTGTTATTTCTAACAAAAGCCATTTATGCTGTAGCAACCATTGTCTAATAAGATAACATATATTCTACCAGATGGATTTTTGTTGATCTTGGGATAATCACAAATATGCTGATAATTTCTCAAGCTGAGACTGTTTTTTTTTGTATATTTTGGCATGTTGGAAGTTCATGGACTTTTTACATTGTTGCAACTGTCTAGGGTAAAGAGAAGCCAATGCACTGTGGATATATAACACACAATACATGAGAAAAATCAAAAGGTTAATTTATACTGATCTTGCAGACTGTGCCATGAGTAGGAATTTGGCATCCTGTCTCACACAGTCAGAGAGAATCATTCTTTTTCCAAGATTAGTAGGCAAAATCCAAGAAGGTGATCATTCCTGCACTGAAGCCAAATGAATTCTATATAAGTTGCAGATCTTTTATCAAAATCATAAAACTTTTCCTTTTCAGTCATGGGAGAAACATTTCTTTGAGTTAGATCTCCCATCACATCTCTTCTTTTCCTTGGTTTATGGTCAGCCTCTGGAATTCAGTATTACAGGAATTCAGCAATTCATCTATGGTGAAGGAAATTTTAAATGCTGCATTATGTGGGCTGGCAGAGGCAATCATCTTCAACATCTTACTTCAATAACATACTTCGCTAAGACCAGTAACAGTATACTCTCAACTGCTCAATGTGTTCTAAAGAAGAAAAAGGTTGTCCTGGAAAGTAATTTTGAGAACAGGATATAGTTTTGGCCATTCAAAAATAAAAATTAATGTATGATCAATATTGAGTCAGTGTAGGTTGACATTTTTAATCTCTGGATAGCAGAAACCCACTGTTAAGAAATGCATCAGATATCTAAGTTGTTTGCATAAGGACTAGGCTTTCCACTGCGTTTAAAGCTATGTTCTCAAAATTTTACCTCAAAATTTTGTGGTAAAGTTCTCAAAGTTTAAAGCTAAGTTCTCAAAATTTTTTAGAGAGATATCTCTCTACATGTTTTTTTCTCAAGTTGAGAGCACCCAGATGATTTTTGCTCTGAATTTGCCCAGCATCTTTGGAAAGCAGCCTTAGGGGAAACTGTCTGCTCTATCACAGGGTGTGTTTGCCCTCAGTTCTGTGGGGTGTTACCTCTTGTTAGGACTGGATAGATGACAGAGAGCTCTAGTGTCCTCTGCACCTTATTAGCTCTTCTTTGGATACCCATCCATAAGAAATTTCTGGTTTATGTGATGTATACATATATACAAACCTCACATAATAAGTCCTGTCCATGAGCAGGGATTTTAAGTACTGCATCAAATTTAGTCATGTTGTTAATAAGTTCACAATTCTATTAATTTTTATGCAAGTATTTTATCACAAAACCTTGTAAAATATATTTTTCCTCCCTCTGAAAGAGATACTCTTTTGCTTATTTTGTAATGAAGAAGAGATTTTGTCATAGTAAATCTCCATCAAAGAGGAGGGAAGCCCTTTATACTGGAATCTAATTTTCTGCTCAAAACCCTCCCTCAGAGTGGATTGCATTAGTAGAGGTAAAGGTTTTTCTCTGTTTTGACAGGGCACCTTCACTTAACCTGCAGCACGAGTGAAGTGGCAGTCAGATCACACTCCAGTGTGAATATTAATGAGAAGGTTCATAATAATCCTTCCCTTTGACAGTGGAACAGGAGCTAAAGTCCAACAGCAGGATCAAACAGGGTGGCATGGTACATGCATCAAACCATCTGGCTAATGCATAGCTCAAGGAAATGAGCCAAAACATTTCAGTCAAAACTCTTCACTGGAACAGTAATAGCCCATGAGTTCCTTTTCCCTAAAAACCCTAGAGGCAGAACAAAATATCCTGTCAAAATACATCAGTGCAGTGGAGCAAGAAAAACAAAAACTTCAGACAGTGCATTTGACCATGTGAAGGTGTTTGTTTATTTCACAAAGAATTTTTTTCTACCCTTCATTTTGCTCCCTCTCCCTCACCTGCCATCTTTGTCTTTTATCTTCACACACACTATGTCAGGCTTTAACAGCCATTAATGTGTTCAATTAAAACTGTGTTTCATTTAAAGACAGCGTTTGTTACAAAACGTCCTTTTTTTGTAGTTCATTGTTGTGTGACCAACTCAGTTGGTGAACTGACTCCTATTATTTCCCTAATCTGCAGAAAGAAAAAGGCAGGTTTCTAAAAACTTGACTGCTAAGGACATCTTCCTGGATCCTGAGGCTTAATATGAATCCAAACACTATATTGGTATATATATGATTCCTCAGCATTGATATTGATCATGCCAGTGGAGGTCTCTCTTAGGTGAATTTGCAGGCAGGAATAAGTGATTTAATATTTGGCTGGAATTGGTCTCTGAGAATAGCTTTTTCCCCAAAATAGAAGTATCCATAAGATCTTTATAGCGTTAAATAGAATTCTACTGGTGAAATCTTAGAATCAATTCTGCACGGGGTTTTGAAGACGGTCCTTAAATTTTAGCATAAGAAACTCCACCCAAGTAAGACTATCTTGTTTAAAATCAGAAGTGGTTTCAAAGATCATTGAAGTATTTTTATGGTTAAAATATCTCAAGCAGGTCTTTGAAACAACTGAAAACCAGAGATTTGTTTGGAGAAAATTTCTGTCCACCAAACCTTTCTGAGCTGAAATGTAGTGGTGTAAAAGAGGTCACTGATCTTTGGGTTCTCAGTGAAATCTATTTAATACTGCTCTCATACTCACTGAAGTTTTCAGGAGAACTGTTGTATTTCCAAGACAGTTCATGTTGTTTGTAGATGAAAACTGCAATTTCAGAAAAAAGTGGGAGGATTTGAGAGGTTTTTTAAGATTTGCTGCAGTTTTTAAAAGTTTTTTAATTTTAATTTTTTTTTTTTTAGCCCTAAAGCCTAAGTAACTTTTGATTCAAAGCATATGGCTTCTCCTTACATAGGGAAAATTTAAATTCCACTGTCTCACACTTACTTTAAGTATTTATAAGTTTACATACTAGATAGGATAAGTTCATCAGCTTTTGTCTAGAACCACAGACCTTGTTTTGCTTGATGTTGTTTATTAAATGCATTGCCTACTATGGCTTTGAACAGCCTTGTTTAATGTCCTCTATTCCAATAACAGATCATCACTAATAATAATGCTGCTACTGCAGATAATGCAGCCATTACTACTACTACTATTTTGGAAGCACCAGTAATATGAAGCTGAAATCAGAGCATTTTTCCTTGGAAGATCATCACAAAAAAAACAAATGTCCCCAAAAAGGTCCTGCCATTGAAATCTAATAGTAAATTCTGCATTGTTAGCACCAAGTGCTACAAGTCCCCTTCTGATTTTTGTGTCCTTAACAACTTTCTCAAAAGGAATTAAAGACACACTTTGCCTAAGGAATCAATAAGGAAAATCACTATCCCCAGCCTATCATGTGTCTTCTGTTACGTAACATTCTGTTAATTTCAAATGGACATTCATGAGGAGTAGCAGTAAAATGTTTAAAAAGACTCTTATTATCACTTTTATTCTATTTCACTACATCATTTTTTAACATGTTCACAAAACTCTTACACATATATTCCTAATTAATCATAATTTCACACCTAGTCTGAAGATGCTTAGTACTTAGCAGGTTTGTTTTTTAATCTGTGTCTAGATCAGTTTTTATAATTGTCTGTTTCAGAAACTGTACTGTGAAAGCAATATAGCTAGTATTCTTTCATTAAAAATGTCAATCCCTGCCTTTTTTGTATTTAAAAACCTTAAAAAATAATTTAAAAATAATCTCTGTTAATATGAAGACAGTCTAAAAACAAGATAACCATAAAATTATCCTTTATATATCTCTATATAACCTTATATATTTTGATACAGGGATATAACTTTCAAAATGCATCAGAGTTTTTATAAATTAAGGGGTGACATTATGAAATCCTTTTAATTCTGAAACTATTTTTGAAAATGAAGCAAAGTGCTGGAAAAGATTTCATTCACAGCCTTTAAAATTAAACGATGACCTTTCTATATAACATATTTCTCTATTATGCCATATTGATTGACAAAATTTACCTTTTTATTCTCACATTTTATTCATCTGTATATAGAAGAATGTATTCCAATGTTAAAATTAATAATATCTGCTGCAAATAATCATGGGTTATCAGAATTCAAGCAGTTTGAGACTAATGTAATCTTTAAGCTTTATTCCTATAAACTCACTGTAATTTTTTGAACATAATTAAGCAGAAATTAGCTCATTTAATTCAGGTGATGTTGACATCTGCATGGTTTCAAAGTATTAGTTGCTGCAAAGAACAAGTTGTTCTATGGAGAGTGCTATTTGGGAAAATGAAATTCAGAAGGATTTGTGTTCATCCCTACACAGCCTCTTACCACAACATTTCAGTCTCTTCCTTGTCCCTTTCCCAGTACTTTGAAAATCTCCTGAATACATTATAAGGAATAGAGAGGAACAAGCATTAGAGAGAAGAAAACCCCTGAGCTTTGATCTGCATTTATGCTGATGGACTGATGTATACCTCAATGCATCTTCTTAATAAAAAAAAATAAAAAGAAAGAAAAGTAGTTTAACTTTATATGACAGCTTTAAAAGCAAAAGCATCTGATCACTTTACAAGCTGCAGAAAACACGACTCAAAACAATAGTAACTAAGTATTGCTGCCCTTAGTAATTCAGTAACATTTTTAATCTACTCGTCTGAAAAGATTTTTTCTCAGTTTGAGGAGTGAGCCTTGACTTGATGGACTATTATAAAACCATTCATTATGTCTTGGATGTATCTAAACCAATTGAGAATGCATCACTCAAGAGTCAAGCTTAGATCAGGATGATCAAATTTTTGCTGTACTCACAGCAGACCACTGGATACTAGTGTTATGGCTAATATAGCTGTTTTTATTTCCTGATAAATACAAGAGATGAAATTGCCTCCAGACACTGAGAAAATCATTGTACAGATAGTAACCATGTATAGGGTAATCTTAGTTCCAGCTCCCTTGGGAGGGCTAGACAGATTATTTTTGCATTTTGTTACTGTTTTGAGTTGTGTTTTCTGCAGCTTGTAAAATGATCAGATGTGTTTGGTTTTACAGCTCTTATATAAACTACTTTTCTTTCTTCCATTTTTTTTCCTTTCAATAAAAATGGGTTCTCTTGGCTGAAATGTACACTGAGAACCAGATTTAACCAACAGTTACATTACTTGTTTGACTGATTGATTCAGCTTTCCTCTTACTCAAGCACTGAAGGAAATAATCGATGTCTCTAAAAATAGGGAACAGAAAGATAGCTACAGAATCAGTGAAATAAATAGCATACAACTTTATAAAGGAAGGATTGCCACCCTACCTGCTTGTATTCCTGTCTATCCTGCACAGCCTGAAGTTTGACTTCTCTCAGACAAAGCTGTCTTATTTTTTTAAATCCCCCTTTGAAAATACTCCCTAAGAGAGGAATTCTTCTTCTCTGGCAGAAGTCACATCCTCTAAAGTAGCCGGGGTTTGTCTCTTTTTTATCCATGCCATTGCAAATAGATAGATACAGTAAAAACTGTAGCTCTACTATAAGATGAGGCAATACCAAGATACATCTGAAGAAATATCTGCACATCTTTCACAGACAAAAGCCTGTGCCAGTGGTCAGAGTTATGTAGATATTTTTTGAGTGTCGGGGGCCGGGTGCTGATGCTGTCAGTTTGCACGGGCACAGTGATATTGGAATGCTCAGTGACCCATCTCAGATGTTCCCCTGCAGACAAAGAAAGCAAATAACTCCTGTCTGTGCAAGCAGGTCTGACTCTCGCAGCGTGCCCAGACCCAGAGCTTGGTTTAGTGTCTTTATTTAAACCAATGGGAAATGAAGAAAAGCTTGAATGGTCAGATCTCATTTGCATGTTATAACACTGCTAGAGCTTTTCTTGATTTAAAAGTCTAAGATTTAAAACTGAGCTCAGGATATGTTTTTTTTGTTCTGATGAGAAAAATGTAGGACTTAGTACATTGCTTCTTTCCTGTAGGTGCTGAAGGACATGAGTGCTCCACCAGATGACTTGACTGAGCTCTGGCTGGGAGTTTGACCACTAGTGAACTGTAAATACAAAATGGCAGCAAAATGGTTACTTGATGAGAGAGCAGTAATAATGAAATACATCAACTAGTGGGTCTATGGGAACAACAATCTTGAATGAAAATTGCTACCTGTTTCCCCTAGAAATGATTTTTTAAAGAGCTTTGTAATAGTGGTTTCAGAAACTGCACATTAGTTTAGGACAAAAGACTGTTTGAACAGGTACACTAACCCTAGGAATCCAACTTTCACTGTGGCTTCTGTTTTGGAAAGTAAAGAAACTTGAGGCAAATAGGTTGATGTCTGTTATTAGGTACAACAAGTACTATAAGTGTTTTGGTGAAAACATAACTCTTTTTCCAGGGAAACACTTGATGCATCTCCTTTTGAAATGTGGTTGTGCCTAAAACTATTTAAAATATTGTATAAAACAATCAGAATCTTGTGCACAAAAGAAAAAAAAATCCCTTTTGTCTCTTTCCTGTGCAGTTATTTCCAGGTTCTTTTCAATGTCTATGACCTGGGGCAATGGTTTCCTGTAACTTCAACTCTGAGACAAAATATTTTGATCTAATGTTTTAATACTGGTAATTACACTTTGGTGATACACCAAACAACTGTATCTCTATGGCACTTATTTGAACGAAATAACTTTATTATGGTTCATAATTGACTAGCATTATTGTTGTCATTGGCCTGGAAATGTAAGTGAATTTGTTTGGCTTACAGTATCAATGTAAGAGATTTTGTGCTATAGAAGTCGAGGGAGAGGTGGAGAAAGAAAAGGAAAGCTAAGTAAAAAGTTAAAGTTGGCCTGATAAGGAGGGTTTTTGATTTTTGTTTGTTTGTTTTTCTAAATTCTGTCTGCATTTGTTCCTAAGCTCCTTTACACTGTGTAGAATAAGAAAAAAAATAATGAAAAACCTGGGTCCTTCCTGCATGGTGGCTGGATAGAACATAACAGTCTTCCTGTGGTGTGAATTTTATATATTTTAGATAAAATTGGTATAGTTTATTTTTCCTGTGGTATATGGCTTTGATATGACCATTTTGTCAATAGTCTTAAAGCCAGCCTTTTATTCACTCATTTTGGCTGGCCAGGTACCAGACAACACAAACAAATCTCTTTTCTATTCTTCATAAGAACTTCATTCCACACCAGAAGAGTCACTTGCTCTAAACCTTCCTCAAAGGACACATCCATGGTCATCAGCCTTCCCTCTGTTGTAAGCTTCTTCCCAGATTACTCTCATTGTGTTTCATTCTCCTTGAGTTCTAGGACATCAAAAAATCCTGAGAGTTTGAAATGTGGATAACGACATAGTATGAGAATGGCGATTTTTTAGAATTCTATTTATACTTGGTTAAAAAATCCCATTTCCTGATGTGCAAATTGTTCTACAAACTGATTTTCTGTAGCTAACTATTACCCTACCTGTTTGTTCATCTCAGGCTTTCAAGGTCCAAACACGTAGTCAAAAAAATGCCTGGCATGCTGCTAGGCCCTTAGCAGCAACCAAAGCAGGCCTGGTGACTCCAAAGAGCTTTGCTCCAATTCCAGCCTGCCTGCTGTAGCGTGGATAGCAAAGGCTTCTTGCAGAATCCCTGAGGAAGCTCATTGCTTCAGCTGAGCTAAAATGTTTTACTCTAAACCAACGCAGCAAACTGCACTGCCTCCATAAATAACATTATCCTAGTCAGAAAGCTGTCCTATAACTTCAGAAGTATATATTGAAAAGCTGATTAAATTCCTTCTGTCTTTTCCATTGAAGCTCTCAAAGGAAGAGTGTCTTCACTCTCATAGAGCTAGCCAGCTCAGCAGCCACATTTAATTCCACATTTCTTTTCCTTTGATGTGGAGTGACAAGCAATGGGTTTTGGCTGCCCTACCAGATGAGGAGGATCTTGTTGCTCTTGTCAGTAAGGTGGGGAAGTTTAGATGCAAAGGTCATCTGGACATTCCAGTAGCCTGAAAAGGACTGAGGGGACAAGTGCTTCTCATTGCTTTTGGGTACACCCCTATTGGTTGTGACTGAAGCCTAGTTAGAACTGTGAATTACAAAATACGTTAAAATTAAGAATGATAAAATGGAGTTGTTCCTCTTTTTCTCGTGGTGTAAAAGCAGACCAGGAATTTTCTGATCAGTAAATGTGACTTCTGGCAGGAAAAAAAAAAGGATGCAGAAATATAAAATATCATATCTTTTGCCCACAAACTTAAGGGTTTGTTATTGCTGTTTGCTGCTTCTCCAGGAAGTTCTGTAATAGGATGATAGTGTAGTACCTCAAAGGCATAAAGATATGATGCTTCTCAAACACATATAGCATTTCCTTCAGTGGTTCTAACTGGGAAAAAACCCCAAATGGAATGGTTATAACATCCTTGCATCTGGTGGTGGGATGAATAAACCTTACAGAGAACTGGGAGGTAATTTGAAAACAGAAAAGACAAATTCTCAGTGGATAAATCAAAAGAGCTCAGTCAGAGGCAGCTGTCACAATTTTAAATTGAAATTTTAGATCAAATGAGTACTCCTTTAAAGTTAGGAATCTACAGTCACAAATCTCCACTCTCCTCAGAGGGGACAAATCATGTTACACTCTACCTCACAGGCAGGCAGGAGATGGATTTAAAGTTATGCCTAGCCAATTCTTGTTCATTTATTGCCTCACAACACTTAGTAAACATTCCAAGTAAAGCACTGTACAAGCGTAATTGTATTAACTGGTTCCAGAATGATCTAAACTTACTCCCTTTGAGCTAGAGCACTGGATTCCCTGAACAGGTTTTTCTTCTCTGGATGAGTTTCAAAGCAGATTCATTATCAGATATCTGTCAGGATCACTTTGAGTGTTATGTGAGTATTAGAATTAAATAAACATTGGAAAATCAGAGACAGATGTGCAGACAGGTTTTTCCTCTGTTTTTTAAAATGCAAAAAAAAAATTATGTTTTTCTTAAATGTCAAGGT